>JFGW01000448.1:0-18407 GCA_000729825.1 Epichloe sp. AL9924
ATTTAGCAGGGTTAATCGAAGGAGATGGGCACATAGCTGTTCACGATAAAAATACACAAAAAAAAGAGTACAGACCAAAGATTATTATTGCTTTTAATATTAACGATAAACCTTTAGCAGAAAAATTATCTACTGGCTTAAAAGTAGGTAAAATTATAGATAGATCTAGTGCAGGTCATGTATTATTACAAATTTTAGCTAAACAAGAAGTATTAAAAATAATCAATTTAGTTAATGGTCATATGCGTACACCTAAAATAGAAGCACTACATAGAGCTATTCGTTGAATAAATGAAAAAGATAATAGTTCTATACCGTTATTAGGTATAGATTCTTCTTGTTTAGATAGCAATAGCTGATTAGCTGGATTTACAGACGCCGATGGGTGTTTCGGTATAACTATATACGATCGTAAGAAAAATGGAGTATTCTTAAGAACAAGTGTTCAAACTTCTTTTCGAATAGAAGTAAAACAAAATTACTCGAGAGAGGTTACTTTAGAACAAGGTGGATCTAGCTTTTTTAATATTATGAGCGAAATTGCCGGATTTTTTTCCGTAAATCTATACACTAGAACTAGAAAAACCGAAGATAAAGTATTTCACGCTTTCGCAGCGGTGGCTCACAACTCAAGAAGCCATGAAATACTTCGTATTTATTTTGATAATTATCCTTTGTATTCATCTAAGTACCTAGCATATAAAGATTGATGTCTTGTTCAAGATCTTCATAGAGGATCTTTAAGTAAAGAGAACTTAAAGAAAATAAAAGCTATTAAAAATGAGTTTAACACTAAGAAAAAAATATTTGATTTTTCACATTTGAATTCTTTACAATTTAAATAAATTGCCGTGGGAGACAGTAATGTCTCTCTTATTATATAACTATATGCGGGAAAGTCCTAAAGTCTTTTTATAGATTATTGTGAAAACTTTATATAACTGCGTACACAAAGCTTAAAAATTAAAAAGAATAGAATCTAAAAATTGTAACAACAATAGGATGAAAATGGATAATCCGCAGGAAACTAAAAATAATCCTTGATTATTTAAGGGTTCCTCAGAGACTACACGTTATACCCCCTTAAGGGGTGAAGATATAGTCCAGTTATAGCTGAAAAGTTATAAGTTTCGAATTTAGATTATAGTACAATATTCTCAGTTGCTCCTTACATTAACGAAAATGTTATAACAATAATAGGTATTTGCTTATTAATAGGTGCTATGGCAAAAAGTTCACAAGTAGGTCTTCATATATGATTACCTATGGCTATGGAAGGTTTGTTAAACAGGGCTTTCCTTAAACTTTACTATATGCGGGAACATCCCGTTTTAAATCTTGGTCCACTTAAATATAGTTTAATCGGAAAAATTCAAGATGAGGGACAATCCGCAGGAAATTCCAATAGAAGTTCCTCAGAGACTACACGTAAAGCGTTTATATTGAAAGATGATTTGTTTAAATTATGATTTGTAGGATTCGTCGAAGGAGACGGATCTTTTATAATTAATAAAGATGGATACTTGGAATTTAGAATTACACAATCAAGTAATGATGCTCAAGTTCTATTTAGGATTAAAAAAATGTTAGGGTTTGGCGTAGTTAGAATACAAGACTCTAAGAGAAAAACTCATTGTTATAGAGTTAGAGATAAAGAGAATTTATCAAAACTTATTTCTATATTTAATGGAAGTATTTTTCTTGAAAGTAGAAAAATACAATTTAAATTATGACTAGAAGCTTTTAATATTAAATATAAAGAAAATGTTTTATATTTAAATGAAGACTTCAAACCTAGTTTAAATGATTCTTGATTATCAGGGTTTACTGATGCAGAAGGATGTTTCACTTGTTCTATTAGTGATAACAAGACTCAAACTGCTAGTTTAATTAGATTAAGATATATTTTATCTCAAAAAGGTAATACGGAAAATATGGATCATTTAGCAAATATTCTAGGTGGTAAAAAGCACTATATAAAAAGTTATGATGGTTATAATGTTGTGGTAAATACTACGAAATTATCTTCTATTGTACAATACTTTAGTGTCTTTTCTTTAAAAACTAAGAAATATATTACATATTTTAATTGAATAAAAATATATAAATTGATAATTAATAAAAACCATAATAGTATTGAAGGTTTAACATTAATTAGAAAATATAAAGATAATATAAATAGACTAAATAATAACGAACAAGTATTAGAAAGTAATGTATTTAAGGCTATTATAGATAAGAAATGTTTTTCAGTTATATTATTATTATTTATATTATACCTAATATATATATATTAATTAATGATATATTTTCACCTGTATTATGTATGACTGGTGAGGATTTAAACGAAAAGAAACAAGCAATAAATGAAGCATCTAATGGTTTAAATGCTTCTAATAATAATCTTAGTGTTAATAAACCTGAAATTCATTTACATAACCCTAATATAACAATACCTGGAGAAATAGGAACCAGTGTGGGGTTAGGAGGTGCAGTTTCCGCAGGAATATATGCACTATCTAAATCTAAGGTAGTAGCTTCAATGCCTCCTGGAACAAAAGCAGCTTATACTGCAGCTGGTGGTATTATAGGTGGAACTGCTTTTGTTGCGCCGGTAAATTACCTTAACACAGTGGTTCAAAAGAACGCCAATAATTATTATTCTAGAAAGAGTGATTCTTATCCAGCAAAATCTATAATAGAAGAAGGAGATAATATAGACAATATAATGTATTTTCTTAATTGAAATATTATAATATGTATTATAGTATTATTATTATTATTATTATTAATTTACTTGTATGTTTATAAACGTAATAATATATGAGTTATATTAGCTATTTGAACTTTTACTGTAATAGTGAGTATAATTTCTGTATATTTAGCTTATTGTCTTCTTGAAGATATTGATATCATAGCAAGAATATGTCATGATATTGATTCTTCTAAGAAAACTCTAACAAATTATAATTGAGAGGATGATACAATTCAATTTTTAACTTCCGTCTTAATATTAAGATGTTGTATCCCAGTTCTCCTTTATTTGTTATTAATATCTCATGCTTATAGTATTATCGCTAAGAACAATCATAAATTTATATTATTAAAACACCTATGAGGTGAACGAATTCATTCCTATTTCATAAAATCAGTTAACCTAGCAAGTAAAACAAACTGAATATGAATGACAATAGGTGCAACTTTATTAGTATTTTTGTGTTTAATGTCTATATATATTGCATTTTCTACTTATAATTATATATATGATATAACCGAATTATATCTAAATTCTAAAAAATAACTTAAACAAATCATCTCTTAATGTAAATGAAGATATAGTCCGATCAGTTAAGTAATTAACTGCATATTTATAATCAATATGTATTATAAATTAACATAATAGCCTACACCTGTATCTGCATTAATACACGCAGCTACAATGGTTACAGCTGGAGTTTACTTATTAATACGTTCATCTCCTTTAATAGAATACAGTTCAACAGTTTTATTAATATGTCTATGATTAGGGGCTATTACTACAGTATTTAGTTCTTTAATTGGATTATTCCAACAAGATATTAAAAAAATTATTGCTTATTCTACAATGAGTCAATTAGGTATGATGGTTATAGCTATAGGGTTATCTTCATATAATATAGCTATTTTCCACTTGATTAATCACGCCTTTTATAAAGGATTATTATTCTTAGGTGCTGGTGCTGTTATACACGCTGTATCAGATAATCAAGATCTAAGAAGATATGGAGGATTAATATCATTCTTACCTTTAACTTATACAGTTATTTTAATAGCAAGTCTTAGTTTAGTAGCTTTCCCTTTCATGACAGGTTTCTACAGTAAAGATTTTATATTAGAATCTGCTTATGGTCAATATCACTTCAGTAGTATTAATGTTTACTTTATTGCTACTATAGGTGCAATATTTACTACATTATATTCAGTTAAAGTATTATACTTAACTTTCTTAGCTAACCCTAATGGCCCTGTGAATTATTACAAAAATGCTCATGAAGGTGATATCTTCTTAAGCTTACCATTAGTTATATTAGCTATTTTCTCTATATACTTTGGATTCTTAACTAAAGATATATTTATAGGATTAGGTTCAGGATTCTTTACTGATAATAGTATATTCATACATCCAATGCATGAAATATTAATAGATACAGAATTCGCTGTACCTACTTTCTTCAAATTATTACCATTCTTCTTTACAGTAGGTTTCTCAGCTTTAGCTATAATCTATCCAGAATTTATGCCTAAATCTGTAACAGACTTTAAATTATCTAGATTAGGATACTATGTATTTGGTTTCTTCAATCAACGTTTCTTAGTAGAATTATTCTATAATAAGTATATAGTTAACACTGTATTAGATTTAGGAGGTCAAACTACTAAAGTATTAGATAAAGGAAGTATAGAATGAGTAGGTCCTTATGGAATGAACGTTCTATTAACTAGAACAAGTAAAACTATATCAGGTTTAAGTAAAGGAGTTGTAACAGATTACGCTCTTTATATATTAATAGGAGTTTGTTTCTACTTATCTATATTTAGTTTCGTTTCAGTATATCTTGACTTAGTAAACGTTATAACAGTTACATGTGTAGTAGTTTTACTAGGAATAAGTAATTATGTAACATCAGGTAAAGAAGCTTAATATAAGCTATAATTACCCTATCCGGAGGATATCAAACTATAAAATTAAAATAATAATTATTTGCATAATATGCAGTATATATATTTATGAGTATTTTACTCTATAATATATAATAAAAAAAAATACATATATATTTTATATAAATTATATTAATTTATATACGTATTAACAATCTAATTAAATTTATAAATAAAACTATGAGAATATTAAAAAGTCATCCTTTTTTAAAGTTGCTTAACGCATACTTAATAGATCATTCACAACCTAGTAATATAAGCTACTTATGAAACTTCGGTTCATTATTAGGATTATGTTTAGGAATACAAATAATAACAGGTATAACATTAGCAATGCATTATAACCCAAGTGTAGCAGAAGCCTTCAATTCTGTAGAACATATTATGCGTGATGTTAATAACGGTTGATTAGTTCGTTACTTACACAGTAATACAGCATCAGCTTTCTTCTTCTTAGTATACTTACACATAGGTAGAGGATTATACTATGGATCATACAGAGCACCTAGAACATTAGCATGAGTATTAGGAGCAATAATCTTAATTCTTATGATGGGTACAGGTTTCCTGGGTTACTTAAATATAGCCCAAAATGACTATAAAACTAAAACAATTACAACTTTAAATAATAAAAGATACTTTTCAACTTCTCGCGATACAGATAGAGTATATGATTTCTTAAAGTATAAAAACCTTAAGCCTGTCTTTACTTACGACAATTTACACGAAGATTCAGTACGTAAAAGTATAGCTAAAGATACTAAAGGACTTAGTGGTATTTATATGATATTGAATAAAGAAACTCTAAGTTATTATATAGGATCTGCTTCTACAGGAAGAATAAATTCTAGATTTACAAATCATTTAATATATTTAACTGGAAGTAAAGTGGTTAAAAATTCAGTTAAAAAATATGGCTTACATAATTTTGCTTTCATAATATTAGAGTTATTTCCTGAAATTGTTAATCAAGAGAATAATAAGAAATTGTTGAACTTAGAAGATTTTTATCTAAAGTCTCTTTTACCTGATTACAATATATTAACAGAGGCTGGCTCTAGCTTTGGTTATAAACATACAGAAATAACTAGAATTAAAATGAAATCTAATTATAGTGAAGCTCGTAGAGAATTAATAGGAAGTTTAAATAAAGGTAAATCTTTCTCACCTGAAACTATAGAAGCTATGAGAGAATCAGCTTTAAATAGAGAAGAAGTAAACTACACAAAACAAGGTATTTTAAATATGAAAAATAAATCTAAATCTGTTATCGTAAAAGCGTTAAATAACACTGTTTATGGTGAATTTAATAGTATAGTTGAAACAGCAGAGGCTTTAAATTGTTCTATTAAAACTATCCAGAGAGCGTTGAAAACTCCAAGTAAATTATTAAAAGGACGTTGAATTGTTGATTATAAAGAATAACCTTATAATTAATATTATAGTTATAGTCCTCTTAGTATTAAACTCTATGTAATTTATGGAAAAAAATAGAGTTTAAAAGAGAATAACCTGACAAGGTTATTGAAGAAATAAATTATTTCTTTGGCAATACTAGTGAAAACGATCAAAGTATACTATATCTTTAGTATAAGAGATCGTCGGTTCTCCATAGGATCGCTACAGACTGGGTCACTAGTGGGTGGCTGAAATGCTGCTTAATGCACAGTCGAAACTTTTTATCTTTAAGGTAGAGATAAATATGATAGCCGAACTATAAAGATATCATAGCTTTTAAATTAAAAGTAAGTTTGTATGTATTACCTTACGGACAAATGTCATTATGAGGTGCTACAGTTATTACTAACTTAATAAGTGCTATACCATGAATAGGACAAGATATAGTTGAGTCAACAAAAATTACAATATTTGGTGCGTTTAGTTTAGGTTTATTTTCTATATTACCAACTATAGGTAATATACACAGTAATGCTTTGAAGAAAGTAAAAAGTATAACAAATAAAGAAGATTATATGTCTATACCTCCATCTTTTTTAGCTTTTCTAGTAGGATTAATAGATGGAGATGGTTATATTCAAATAACCAAAACGTCTAAAGGCTTTATAACTATGAAATTGAGCATATCTTTACATTTAGATGATATATCTACATTAGAATATATTAACTCTATTTTTAAATTAGGAAAAATAAACGTTTATAAAGACTTAAAAAGTCCTACTTGTAAACTTATAATAAATAAGACTGAATTACAAGAAATTTTATTTCCTCTATTAATTTATAACAATATTTTCTTTTTAACAGAAACTAGAGTTAACCAATTCAATTTAGCTATGTATATATTAAAGAATGATATTAGAATATATGATGAAATAAATAAAAATAATGTTAAAGATATATTCAAATTACCAAGTAATTCATTTGATTATACATTATTACCTTTCTTTAAAAATTGAATTGTAGGATTTACATGTTCAGAAGGTTCATTTTTTATTAAAAGTAATAATGATGGTTGTTTTCAATTAAAACAAAGAATGCATACTAATTTGTTCGAAGCTTTTAAATTAATATTTGAAACAAATAGAAAAATAGATAGAACGAATAACTATAATCAATTTGGTGTAAGTTCAAAAGCAGATATACAAAAAGTGATAAATTTCTTTTCTTTTAAAGGTTTACATCCTTTAATAGGATTAAAGTATATCCAATATATAAAATGACTAAATAATCTAAAAACTACTCTACGTTATAATAAGTTAAACTATCCAATATTGTAATATGGGCTCCTTAAAAATAATTCTATTTTTTAGAGGCAAATGGGGAAAATTACAAGGACATTTAATAAAATCACCTCCGATTATTAAATTATTTGTAGCGGTTCTTGGTTTGGTTTAAATATAATGAATCAAGAACGTTCAACGACTAATAAGTGAGTTAAACCAACAATAAGCTTAACACGATAACCCCAAGATTTAATGAATTTAAATCTAAGATATAGTCTAAATATGTTTGAAAAAACATAAAGTATAAATTAAAAATTATATAAAAATACATTGTCATATGAGGAGGTTTATAAACAACAGATGGACCACAATATAGTGATATATTGTTAAAAATCCTGCTTAATGCTGGAAAATCTTTATTAATTTACGTTACACTATTTATCATAAAATATATAAAAGACAATCAGCAGGGGTACAAAGTATATTTACTTTATAAGCCTCTCAGAGACTAGACGCAGGAGATCTTATATACTTACTTTTTTAACTTAAAAGTTAAACATTTAAATAACCAATTCTTAAAAATAGTTAAGTTAAAAAGATCAAGATATAGTCCGATCAATAAAGAAATTTATTGAATTAGTTCACATATTTATATTTAATTTATTTTTGTACGAAGTACAAAGTGGGAAGTGCGAAGCAAATTTGCTTAATAGTATAAAACATTTAATCTTGTATATTTAAGATTAAAGTATTTTTATACTCATTACAATAAAAAAGATATTACATAATATCTTTTTGTGTAATAAAATATTATTTTATTATGCAAACGATTAGTTTTTTAAAGATATATATTAAAATAGGATATTGTTATTATGATATTAAATTTAAACAATATTTCTTATTACATTTCTCCATTTGCTTTTTTCTTTTTACTAACTTTTTTAGTTTGTTTTGTGAGATTGCATTGTAATTTAGGTCCTTTATTTATTTATAGATTTAAGGTAACACCTATTTGAGCTCTTAATATTATATTTTTTATTAGTATTATTTTTATTTTTCATTTAATATGTGATTCTTCTTTTTCAGAGGATTTGCTTTTCCATATAGGAGATAAAGAGAATACCAATATTAATATAGGAGAAAATGCTACTGTAAATATTAATGATGGAGAGGTTAGTCTTTCTGTCAATAATCTGGGAAAAGTAGCCGCGGCTATCTCTGCAGCTGGTGGTGCTAGTGCGGGTATTCAAGTAGCTAAATATGTCTCTGGTCCTCCAGCTGTTAAAATTGGTGCTGGTGTGGTTACAGCTGCAGCTGTACAGGCTAGTACAGCTATTATGACTAAAGTTTTAAATTCTAATTATAGTAATAATTCAGGAGGGACTTCTAAATTAGTTGCTAATTTAATACCCTCATCTACAGGAGATGATATACTTAAAGATTATCCTTTAAATTTATTAGGTGATATAAATACTTTACTTATTTGTGCTCTGGCATTTTTATATATTATTTTAAATATATATATAAGTAAGTATATAATTAGTAAAAATTTAGTGAAATATATACCAGTTTCAATACAAAATTATAAGATAGGTAAATTATTTGTTTTTTGACTAAATAAATACTTAAATTTGTGAAGTAAAAGTAGCAATTATATATTAGGATTTTGTTATTTTATGTTATTCTTTTGTATTATTATATGCAAGTTAAGTTTATATTTAATATTATCTGCCTAATTAAAAGTGCTTTTATACTATGACGTATTTATATAAAATATATATGAAAATTATTCAATAAGTGTAATATAAAATATGTGAACTAGTAACACAAATGCTCTGTTAATAATGCTACATTAAACAGATTCTTCGCATTACACTTTGTTTTACCTTTCGTATTAGCTGCATTAGCCTTAATGCACTTAATAGCTGTACACGAATCAGCTGGAGCAAGTAACCCATTAGGGGTACCTGGATACTACGATAGAGTGCCTTTCGCACCATACTTCTTATTCAAAGATTTAATAACAATATTTATTTTCTTCTTCGTATTAAGTATGTTCGTATTCTTCATGCCTAATGTATTAGGAGATAGTGAAAACTATGTTGTAGCTAACCCTATGCAAACACCTGCCGCAATAGTACCTGAATGATACTTATTACCATTCTATGCTATATTAAGATCTATACCTAATAAATTATTAGGAGTTATAGCTATGTTTGCTGCATTAGTAGCAATATTAGCATTACCTTATACAGATCTAGGTAGAACTAAAGGTTTACAATTTAGACCTTTAAGTAAAATATTATTCTACATATTTGTAGCTAATTTCTTAATACTACAACAATTAGGTGCAAAACACGTTGAAACTCCATTCATAGAATTTGGACAAATAAGTACAGCATTATACTTTGCTCACTTCTTCATATTAGTACCAGTTGTTAGTGTAATAGAAAATACATTGATAGACTTATATCAAATAAATAACAAGTCAAGATAATAGATCTATTAGTGATATAAACACTAATTTGTTAAATATATAATATTTATACAATTTTATAGTAATATTTACTATAAAAAGATTATGCTGTAAACGGATTTACACTGTGATTGCAAATCATTAGTTCGAGGTTCAATTCCTCCATAATCTTATTTTCGCTTAGTCTAGTATTACTATACAAGTTAAAACTAGATTAATAAGCGATAAAACTTAATTATAAAAATCTTTATTAATACTTATATTATTAAATAATTTACTATATTTAGAATATAGAATATATAAATCTTATCTGTAGCTTTCCTTAGCTACTACTTAAATTAAGCTGTTAGCTTATAAGTTTTATATAAAGTCAATTTAATCAACTATTTAATTAAAAGTATTAAGACGGAGTATAATATAATTTTATTATTTAATAAAGGTCAAATAATTTTATTGAATCTAAAATTATACAAAAATTTAGATAGAACTTATTCGTTCATCCAATTATTAACAATTAATAATATCATATCTAAAAACTATACTCTATTGCTTCGCAATTTTGAAATTAGAAGGTACCACAAACCTAAAATTAAGATCTGAAATATCAATGGGTATGGAAAGATGATTTAATTCAACTAACGCTAAAGATATAGGAACATTATATCTAATATTTGCTTTATTCTCAGGATTATTAGGTACTGCATTTTCAGTATTAATAAGATTAGAATTAAGTGGACCAGGAGTTCAATTCATATCAAATAACCAATTATATAATAGTATCGTTACAGCTCACGCTTTATTAATGATATTCTTCATGGTCGACAAATGAAGACTATTTAATCTTAATTTTCATAGCAAAAAAGCTACTAATTTCTCAATACGTAATAACCAAAACAATATAATTACTATTACAAATAGTAATAAACCTGCTTCTAATCCCTATCCCTACGGGATAAGTGGAAGCTATAAAAACAACGATGAATATGAAATACCTAAATATACTAAAGTATATATAGAGAACCCTTTTTCTAATAGAAATCTTATTTTAAAAGTAGCAAAGAACCAAAAAGGTGTTTATATATGAGAAAGTAATGAACATGCTTATGTAGGTCATTCTATTAATCTATACAATAGAATAAGTTCTTATTTTATGTCCTCTATTCTTAAAACTAAAGCACGTAGAGTTCTACGTTATTTTAATAAACACGGGTTTCAAGATACAAATCTAACTATATATATAATGAATGAAAATTCTAGTTTACAAGAAGTTGTAAGATTAGAACAACAATTTATTGATACTTTAAATCCAAGTTTAAATGTAGACTTAATAGCAAGTAGTTCTGGTTACCATGAACCTATGAGTAAGGAGATAAGAGATAGATTACGTAAACAAAGAGGTACTCCTGTATATATTTACAATGCAGAAGATTTTACTTTATTGTATATATTTAAATCAAAACAACATATGTATGATACAATTAATATCCACCATAAAACTGTAAATAATTGTTTAAATGGAGGTGCAATATATTTAGATACTTTCTTTTTATCTTTAGATCAAATAAATGAATCTGAAAATGTAGATTTATTAACTCTAGAAGGTATAAAAGAATTAATCAATGAAAAACGTAATATTTATATCGTTAAGCATCCCGCATCTAGAAAAATATTAGCTGAATTCAAAGATGATTCTTCTAAAAATTTATTATTTTCATCTTTAACTAGCTTAGCTAATCATTTAAAAGGTGATCGTACTACTATTAGACAATATTTAAAAGGTGAAAAATCAGGTTATTACAGAGGGAAATGAAAATTAACATATAAAGATTAAATAGAATAGGCATGGCCGGGTAAGGTAGAAATATCTTATTTTCTTTTCACTATATGCTGGAATCTCCTTAGAGCCTTTAAAACTAGTACCGCAGACTAAAAGTTAGCAGTGGAAAACAACAGTGACATTTTAAAGGATTGGACAATCAGCAGGAAACCAAAGATAATTTTGTTATTGAGTAGGTTCCTCAGAGACTACACGTGAAATATCTTAGTAAATATTATTTTATATTTAAAGATAAAGATATAGTCCGTTCATATTCGAAAGTCTATGAGTAAACGTATGCCTGCATTAATTGGAGGATTTGGTAATTTCCTTATGCCTTTAATGGTAGGAGGTCCTGATATGGCAGAACAAAAAGGATCTCCGGTTGAAAAATTTACAGTTAAAAAAATTATGCATAAAAGAAATCTACCAAAAAATCCTAAAAATGGAAATACCTTAATTTTCATATTATTATGCACAGTTTTATTTATATCAATTATTACTATATATAAATATGGTTTATTTTTTTTTCTGCAGGAAAGTGTCTTAATCATGTTTTTTTATTTATTTACTTTATTTGTACTAGATGGGTTTAAGTTATCAAAAGAGAAAAATCTAAAATATTTACAAATTATATTATTTAGTATATTTATTGTATATTTCATATACTGACTTTGTAAAAATTCTTTAGTTGCTACAAAATTGAATATAAATCCTGAAGATATAAATAAAAATACAGATATAGTATTAAAAGGTAAAGTAGTTTTAAATAAAGAGGCTGCCGCGGAAGTAGCTGAAGGAATATCTAGTTTAGGTTCAAATGTAGGATTCGCAGCTACAGTAGGAGCTATAGCAGGAAGTATTTCTAAGGGTGTGGCAAAAACTGCTTTACCTCCTGTACAAAAAGCTGGAATTATTATGGCAGGAGGATTAGCAGGAGCAGTTTTACATGTAGGCGGTAGTGCTATTAATGCTCAAACACATGCAGCTGCAAGATTAAAACAACAACATTCAAATAATGCTGATAATCTGTCTAGTATAAATACAACTAGTGATCTATTAAAAAATCATGATATAAAAAAATTCATGGATAGCTTTAGCTTGCGCAGCACAAATATAGATTATAATAGTCCTTTAGAAATATTACTATGATGTATAAATACACTTAGTAAAATATCTTTAATATTGATTGTAATAATAATAATCCAGATTATTTTTAGATATTTTTTTACGAGCGAAAGCTATGAATCAAAATTAAAATTTATCGATAATTTATTTCCAAATCATAGTAAAATTATTCAAAGTTATATAAGTAAATTAATTAACTTGAACAAGAGCGTTAGTTTAATTTATTTAATATTAGCTATAATAATATTATTATTATGTACATTTGGAATTTATTACTTTTCTTTAGAATTAAGTAATAATATAAATGGCTATGTGGATGTGTTTTTAAATAAAAAAAGATAATGAAAATAGATCAAGATAATAATAGATTAAAATCATATTTAGCTGGTTTATTCGAAGGAGATGGACATATTTGAATGCCAAATGAATATTTAAAAAAAAACATAATCCTAGATTTTGTATAACTTTTGAGCTTAAGAACAAAGAATTAGCTTTAAAGTTATTAGACATAATAGGTTATGGTTTTATTAGATATAAACCTAAGAATAATGCTTGTGTCCTTACCATATCTCCTGTTAAAGGATTAAAAAATATTATTCATTATATTAATGGTGAATTAAGAACACCTAAAAAACATCAGTTATACAAATTAATTGATTGAATAAATAAAAATCATAATGAAAATATAATTAAATTACCTATTAAAAAAGAGAGTTTAAATCAAGATGGTTGATTAGCAGGATTTCTAGATGCTGATGGAAGTTTTTCCGTACAACATACAATAGGAAAAAAGAGAAAAATTTCATGTAGATTAAGACTAGAACAAAGAATGTACGATCCTATTACAGGAGATAGTTATCTAGATACATTAAGAATAATAGCTAAATTCTTAGATTGTAATTTAAAAACTAGAAAACAAATTTCAACAGGAAATGAATATTATATTATAGCAGCTACTAGTAAAGTATCTTTATATATAATAATAAATTATTTTAACAATTTCCCTTTATATTCTTCTAAATATTTAGATTATTTAGATTGAAAAAAAGCTGCGAAATTAATATTAAATAATCAACACTATACTGAGGAAGGAATAACAGAAATTAATATTATAAGAAATAAAATGAATTCAAAAAGAATAGAATTCAATTGAGATCATTTGTGCTGCTACTGCGCAAGCTAAAGCTAAAGCTAATGCTATAACTGTAAATTTTTCAACTAAATAGGGAATGCCGTGTAAAATTGTGAATTTTTATATTATCACTTCGCTATATGCATAGAATCTCTCGAATTATAAGATTAACTTCTTAATTTAACAGATATATATACACTTAATTGGATAGTAGTTATCCTAAGGTTGTTTTTCGACCGAATTAATCGTAACAATTATATATACATGGGAAGAATATGCAGGAAACCAAAGTAATTTTTATTTTAATTATTAGTAGGATCCTCAGAGACTACACGCGAAGCTCATTATTTCAATTGGAATAATGATGAAGACATAGTCCGGCCGGGTAGGAAACTACTTAAAGGGTAACGATTCCCTAGATTAAATAATATAAGTTTCTGATTATTACCTCCTAGCTTAATGTTATTAATATTATCTGCTTGTATAGAAGGTGGAGCAGGTACAGGATGAACTATATACCCTCCATTATCTGGATTACAAAGCCACAGTGGACCTAGTGTTGACTTAGCAATATTCGCCTTACACTTATCAGGTGTAAGTAGTTTATTAGGTGCTGTAAACTTCATAACTACTATAGCTAACATGAGAACACCTGGTATAAAATTACACAAATTAGCATTATTCGGGTGAGCTGTAGTAATAACAGCTGTATTATTATTATTATCATTACCTGTATTAGCTGGTGGTATAACAATGATATTAACAGACAGAAACTTTAACACTTCATTCTTCGAAGTAGCTGGAGGAGGAGATCCTATCTTATTCCAACATCTTTTCTGATTCTTCGGACACCCAGAGGTTTATATTTTAATTATACCTGGATTCGGTATAATAAGTACAACTATCTCATCTAACTCAAGCAAACCTATATTCGGTTACATCGGTATGGTTTACGCTATGTTATCTATTGGAATCTTAGGATTTATCGTGTGATCACATCACATGTATACAGTAGGATTAGATGTTGATACAAGAGCTTACTTCACAGCCGCTACATTAATAATTGCAGTTCCTACTGGAATTAAAATATTCTCATGATTAGCTACATGTTACGGAGGATCTATTAAAATGACACCTTCAATGTTATTTTCATTAGGATTCGTATTCATGTTCACAATCGGAGGGTTAATAAACCACTTAGCTCTCCCTTTAAAGATCACTATATGCTGGGAACTTCTAATAACTATGCTACTAGGATTTATTCTAAATTCAGTGACAATGTATAGTTTTGAACAATCAGCAGGAAACCAAAGGATATTTAATATCTTAGTAGGTTCCTCAGAGACTACACGTGATCCTCATATACATTATATGAGAAGATATAGTCCGTGAAATAAGAATGCGTTAACTTATTTATATAATAATAGTATTAATTATAATAAAACTATTATTCGTCAGTATTCAACTTCTAGTAATAATATAGAAGATAACATAAAAAACATAGATTCTATCTATATATACAATAACTTTAAAGAAGATAAAAGCCGTATATTAAAAGAACAAAAAAATCAATCAGGTATTTATCTTTTTATAAATAATATAAATGGTCATACTTATATAGGTAGTTCTGCACATTTAACCACTAGAATGAAAAATTACCTTAATACTGCTTTTTTAAAAAGTAAACAGAATATGAACATACCTATAGTAAAAGCTTTACTTAAATATGGTCAATCAAATTTCAGTTTACAAATTTTAGAGCATGTTAGTGTAGATATATTAACTGTTAGAGAAACATTTTATATAACATCTGTTTTACCTCATTATAATGTATTAAAACAAGGTTATTCTTCTTTAGGTTATAAACATACAGAAGAGACGAAACAATTATTATCTAAATTAGCTAAAAATAGAACACATAATGAAGAAACTAAAGGACTAATAGCTAGAGCTTTAACTGGTGATAATAATCCTTTTTATAACAAAAGTCATTCTATTGAAAGTAAAAGAAGAATGATAGAAGCTAATTCAGCTTACCCTGTTTATATTTATAATTCTTTTAAAGAATTATTAGTTATTTTTCCTGCTTCGCAGGTATCAACTATAGCTAATAGAATAAATTCTAACCATTCTACTATTGTTAGTAATATAAAAACCCAAAGTTTATTTAGAGGTGAGTGATATTTCAGCAATATACCTTATAATATTGAGGATAGTCCTCAAATTAAGGATTGAGAATCTTATGAAAGTCAAATTTTAATAGACAATATTACTAAGAATAGCCATATTAAAAGAGCTGTATTTGTGTATGATAATAATATGAATTTTCTATCTAAATATGATGGAGTTACTGACGCTCAAAAAGCTTTAAATATTAATCATAGTACAATTAAAAAGTATGCAGAAATAAATGCTCCTTATAAAGATTATATTTTTAGCTTTGAGAGATTAAATAAGTAAACTTTATTATTCGTAAGTGGTGTTGTATTAGCTAACGCTTCATTAGATATCGCATTCCATGATACATACTACGTTGTTGCTCACTTCCATTATGTATTAAGTATGGGTGCTGTATTCGCAATGTTCGCAGGATGATACTTCTGAATACCAAAAATGTTAGGATTAAATTATAACTTAACATTAGCTAAAATACAATTCTGATTATTATTTATAGGGGTTAATTTAACATTCTTCCCACAACACTTCTTAGGATTACAAGGAATGCCTAGAAGAATAGGAGACTATCCTGACGCATTCGCTGGTTGAAATTTAATTAGTAGTGTAGGATCAATCGTAAGTGTAGTTGCTGCATGATTATTCTTATACTTAGTTTATAACCAATTAGTAGAAGGTAAAGTAGCAAGTAGAAACCCATGATTAACACCAGGATTCTATACTGATATCTTACAAGCTAATTTAAACAGAAGTTACAGTAGTTTAGAATGAGGATTATCAAGCCCACCTAAACCTCACGCATTTGTAAGCTTACCTTTACAAAGTTAATTAAATATTTACATAATAAGAAATATTATAGATTTATAATATTTCAAGCCTCATTAGCTCAATGGTAGAGCATGATACTTCTAATATCGGGACCTTAGTTCGACTCTGAGATGAGGTATATTTCCTTAATAATAAATAGTTTACTAACTAGAGCTTGCTCTTTAATTACTGACTATTTTTGCATCTAGGTTATCTAAAGTTTAATGTATAATTAATTATATATTATTAATTTTTTATAATATAAAAGGAATATTAACTAGCATTTTATAGCTCACGCACAAATAAAAATGAATTTACCAACAACTGTTATTTCAATAATTGAAAATCTATTATTAATGTTACCAGCATTATTAGTAGTTGCATACGTAACTGTAGCTGAAAGAAAAACTATGGCTAGTATGCAAAGAAGATTAGGGCCAAATGCTGTAGGTTACTACGGTTTATTGCAAGCATTCGCTGATGCCTTAAAATTAATATTAAAAGAATATGTAGCTCCTACACAAGCTAATTTAATATTATTCTTCTTAGGGCCTATAGTAACATTAATATTTGCTTTATTAGGTTATGCTGTTATACCATATGGACCTGGATTATCTCTAGGTGATATGGAGTTAGGTATACTATTTATGTTAGCCGTATCATCATTAGCTACATATGGTATATTATTAGCAGGATGAAGTGCTAATAGTAAATATGCTTTCTTAGGGTCATTAAGAAGTACAGCTCAATTAATTAGTTACGAATTAGTATTAAGTTCAGTATTATTAATTATTATTATGATAACTAATAGTTTAAACTTAAATATTAATGTACAATTCCAAAAAATTATATGATTAGGTATACCTTTATTTGTTATATTAATCATATTCTTTATAGGTGCTGTAGCTGAAACTAATAGAGCTCCATTTGATTTAGCTGAGGCTAAGTAGATTTGGCCTCATTAAAGATCACAAATTGCTGGAATATCTCGTATAAGACAATCAGCAGGAAAATAATTTGATATATTTCGAATTAACTCTTCAGAGACTAAATGTGATCATTTAATATTAAAAATATTAAATAAGATATAGTCCAAACTTATATGAGAATATAAGATTAATATTTAATCGAAATTAAGTATATATAAGCTAAATACTAATAAAAATAAATTAAACTATAATCCTATAGAGTCTAAAAGATTCTATTCATCTAACCTACAGACAAAAATCAGGATAGAAACCCTATACCTATTTTAACTTTAAAAGAGTTAAACGATAAAAATTATATAGATTCATTCAGAAAGGTACTAAAAGGTAAAGGTGGTATTTATTCCTAGCTCGCGCAGTAAATACAATTAATAATAAACAATATATAGGTAGTGCCAAAGATCTATATTTGAGATTAAATGAACATTTAAATAATAAAAAATCGAATATTAATTTACAAAGAGCAATCAGTAAATATGGATTAGATAAATTTAATTGAGTTGAGGCT
>JFGW01000449.1:0-18396 GCA_000729825.1 Epichloe sp. AL9924
AAACCTTTTTATAGACTTTTTACTTATTTTTTTATTTAAAAAACCTATAAAGTTAAAAAAATTTGTTATAAATTAAAAAAAAATTCTTTTATACCTAGAGAAGTTTTAATTAAGAAAAGATATCTTATTTTATTTTTTAAAAAGTTTACTTATATTAGTATATTTTTCTTTAGATTTAATATCCTATTAATTTAGAATATTAAATAATTTCTTTAGGGTAATTATTATAATAAAAGCTAAAAAAAGTATAGAAATTAATAGTAAATCCTTAAAAAATAATAGAATAGTAAAGAAACCTTAATAATTTAAATTAAAAATAAAAGTTTAAGCTTAAACTTATATATATAATATTTAGCTACCCTAAATATATAATAAGCTTACTTTTCTAAATAAGCTAAAACTTAATAAAATATTAAATAAATAACTAAATTATAAAAAAACTAAGAGAACTATAATTAAATTACCCTTAAAATTCTACTATAATAAGGATATATATACCCCCCTAACTATTATATAATACATTGTATTGTATTGTATTATATTATATTATATTGTATTATATTGTATTTTTTATATAATAAAAGTAATAGTAAATCCTAGAAAAAAGATATTAAGATAAAAAGACTTTTAATATATATATATAAACCCATTTTATAAACTAAATCAAGAATTACTTTATTAAGATATATAATATCTATAATAAGCTTACTTTTATAAATAAGCTAAAACTTTATAGATTTTTAAATAAATAACTAAATTATATATAAAAATGAGAATACTATAATTAGATTACTAAAAATATCTACTATATAATGAATTTATATAATACCCCACTTTTTTTCCCCCCTAACAATACAATACATCGAAGGGCCAAAAAATACAATACAATACAATACAATACAATACATCGAAGGGCCAAAAAATACAATACAATACAATACAACAATGCTCTGACCATAGCCTAGATACGCAAACCATTTGCCAATTCTACGCACACCTATTAGTGTGTTATATCTAAGGTGATTTTATTTTATTTTATCTATAGTGTACTAAGGATAAGTTACCTTATTAGTCCTAGGATTATATATGCTATAATTAGCGTTTCCTATCTATCTAAATCTAACTAAAAACGAACAATATATAATATATATAATTATTTCTTATAGCTCTCTTTTCCCCCTTATTTTACACTAATAGCTATATAAACTAACCTCTTAGTTAGAAAAGGGAGGTATTCTAATTAAAGCTTTTAGACTAAGCGTTTACTTATAGTAGCGTAGTAATTATAGCCTATATTAACTTAAGTATTTATAAAGGTAGTCTTATTAATTAAAGTAAGAACTAAGAAGGGGAATAAATCTATATTACTCTAAATCTTTTTATAGTCCTTATTAGTAATAACTATATACTATAAAGCCTCTCTATGCCTTCTTCCCCTATCCCCTATTAAATAACTTAATAATAGGGTTACTCTTTTCCTAACTATATTATAGACTTAATATCTAAGTCTATAGAAGTTATATTCTCTATATTATAAATATTAATAGAAGACTTCTTCTATAGCTAGATAGTAGGGTATAAAGAGTATGCTATAATAAAATGCTTAGAGAAGCTATATTATATATATTTCCCCTTATTATAGCGTGTATTAAGCATGTGTTAGGAGCGCAGAGGTCAGAGACAGGACGTTCATAATAGTGGATCTTTAGAGAACCTTTGGGCCGCTCTAATAACAAAGAGGGTAGCTAGCTATAAGATAGCTATGTGTTTATTAAGCAGGGTATTTATTAAGGATAGTGTATATTATATATAGTAAGTTAGAGATTAAAACCTTTATACACTAGGCCCTAGCTAGTATCTTTCTAGTGGTAACTATAAATCTTAGCCTTTACTTTATTTATATTAGACTTAGTAATATAAGCTATAATAAATTAATCTCTAAACCTTTAAGGGAAATAAACCATTAGCTAGATTATTATATAGCTAATGCTATAAAGGTTTATATAAAACACGCTAGTACCTTATAATAATAAAGGTGTGGATAATTAGTTATAGGATAGAGAACCTCTATAGTCTAGAATAATAGATAATAATAGGGTGTAAGAAACGCCACTAGTCCCTAATCTAGATAAAGGTATAGGCAATGCGGACAATAATAACAGAGCATTATAGAGACGCTATAAGGTTATATAAGCTAAGCTACTATATGTATAAAGAAGACAGGAGATTCTATAAATTAAGGCATAAATTAAGGAGATTAAGGCAAATCTATTATTAGCTAGACCTCCTTAGGAACCTATAATTACCCCTTAAACTTTAACTATAGTTCTACTAGTAGTTTATAGTAATTTAGCAGTAATTATATAGCGAAGTAGACTTATTAAAACGTAGATAAAAATACCTATATATAAAGGGGATATATATAAGAACCTCTAGAATTTCCTAGTAAATTTAAATATGTTATTTAAATTAGACTATTATTGTTGGATTCACAGGGTATTGAATTCAATAGAAATAGGGTGTGAGCCCGAGGGATAGTATCATTATGATCTTCTATCCTAGGCTTCGTTGTTTTTCTATTAAAAAGAGAAGCTAAAAGCTAGAAGCCGCGATAATGAAGGGAAAAAGGGGTTGCGCGTTTGTAGCCCCACAATTCCTAGCCAATGAGAGGGGTCGGTTGTGGGTCACGTGCGGGGCTCGCGCGCGGCCCGACCTTCTGCCAAGTAATTGCGGCTAGCACGCGCGATTGATATCACCTTTGTTCCAACAATTATACCTTTAGGAATAATATAACTAAGGTAGCGTATATAGATAGCTGCCTAGCTAATAATATAAAGCGACAATAGATACGTTATATAGCTATAAATAGGCATGTAAATTACGTGTTACTTACATAGATAGGTTTTCTTAATTAGCTAAAGACTAGAATAATAAATAAGAATATAAGGTACTTAGAAGTAATAAGAACTCTACTAAATCTTAGGCAGAGAGATAACTAATTATTTTAAGCCTTTATAAGAGCTTAGACTAAGGTAAAAGCTAAATTACCTAAGGTAATTCCTATATGCCTAAGAATTACTATCTTTCTAAATAGCTTAAATAACACTATAAGGAAGTAGATAATTAGCTAAGAGTTTCTAATATTATAGAGCTAGTTATAAGGCTAGGATAAGAAAGCAGAGGTTATAATAAATTTAGGCTAAAGTAATAAAAAAAGTTAAGACTATAAAAAGAAAAGGTAATGCTTTATATTACCTATAGATAAGGTATAGTAATAAAGCAGGGATTAAAGGAAAAAATTATCCCTAGTGTGCTTTAAATATAGAAAGCCTAGATATACTATACTAACTTATTAGGCACTAGACTATTTTACCTATAAAAGTAATAAGTATATAATAAAGAAATATAATAAGAGTAGTAATAAAGCTATATCTCCTAATATAATACTAGTTTAATTAGCATAGACTTAGGAATATAATCTCGCTATAGAATACCCTATAAATAATAGAATAAGAATATAAACATCTCTATAATAAAATAACTAGTGGTTAGCTATATAAGCGCTATTTAATATAGGTATATAGTTTTTAATAATTTATCCTAAATTATTAATAAAAAAGGATTAGAAGAGTGTAATATAATTAGACTAAATACTAGAGAGTGTAAGCTAAAAAGTAATTCTATATTAAGGAATTTTATAAAAATGAATAAAAGTAAAAGATAGTATAGGATTTGCAAAGTTTTACTAAGTTAGCTACTATATTACTAATATAGAAGAAGGGATAATACTAGGTATAGACTAGATTAGAGAATACTTACTTATAATTATATATTAGGAGTAAGGATTCTAAAGGTATTTAGTAACTAGACAGTGTCTCTCCTTTACTTATAGAAAGTAGCGAATATATAGGGAGAAAAAACTAGTAATAGTTATATTATTATTTAGAGTAATAAAGATTAAGCTAATAGTTCTAAAAGAAAGGGATAAAGGTTAATTAGAGAACTTAGTAGTAATAAAAGGATAAATAAATAGTAAAGACGCTATAATATTACTAGAATAGGCTTACTTATAGTAAAAAAAGCAAGGTATTATAATTATACTAATTTTAGGAAATATAAGCAGTAAAGAAGCCACGTTAAATTAGGGCAAGAGTACTAAGCGTCCTACACTAATAATTCCGGATAAATATAAGGAGTTTGTAGACATTTTTTCTAAAGAGCTAGTAAGTAAGCTTCCTAAACTAGGAGGTTATACTTATATAATTAAATTAGAAGAAAGGAAAACACTACCTTAGGGGCCTATATATAATTTAGCTAAGAGAGAGCTATAAGTTCTTAGGGAGTACCTTATAAGTGCGTAGCTTAAAGGGTGGATTAGAAGATTAGTTAGCCTAGCTAGAGCTCTAATTTTATTTATTCTAAAGAAAGGAGGAAAATTAAGGCTTTATATGAATTATAGGGGCTTAAATAAGATTATAATTAAGGATAAGGCCCCTTTACCTCTTATTACTAAAATTCTTAATTAATTAGTAAGCGTAGTTATTTTTATAGTTCTTAATCTTAAAGATATATATTACTAGCTATATATCTAGTTAGGTAATAAGTAGAAGATAGCTTTCTATTATTACTATAGCCACTTTAAATATCTTATTATACTATTTAAACTAGTTAATACACTAGTGACTTTTTAGGAGTATATTAATAATATACTTAAAGGTCTTATTAATAAGACCTATATTATTTACCTAGATAACACGCTAATATATAGTAGCGTAGTTAAGGAGCATATAGATTATATTAAACAAATCCTAGTAGGCTTAGAGATACAAGCTATTTTATTAACCTTATAAAGTGTTAATTTTCGGTTATAAAGGTTAAATTCTTAGGCTTTAAGATATTACTAAGAGGTATTATAATAGATCTAGCGAGGGTTAAAGTAATTATAATATAGCTAATACCACGTAGCGTATTTAATATTTAGTTATTTCTTGGTTTTACTGGATTTTATTACTGTTTTATTAAATAGTATAGTAAAGTTATTATTCTATTAATAGATTGCCTTAGAGGGAAGTAACTAGTGATATTTAACCTAGAACCCTATAAGTTAGTAGTATTTAGAGAACTTTAGTAAAGATTTTAAGAAGCGCTAATTTTAGTGCATTTTAATTCACTTATATATCTTAGAGTAGAGATAGATATATCTAGATATGTAATTAGGGCTATACTTATAATATTAGTGCTAGGTTACTAGCACTTAGTTACGTTTATGTTAAGGAAAATAACTAATACTAAATTACACTATATAATACCTAATAGCAAATTATTAGCTATTTAAGAGGCTTTTTAGGCCTAGAGATATTACCTTACTTACTTAGCTTATATAATTAAGGTTATAACAGACTATTTAAACTATAAGTACCTAGCTATAAAGCCTAAGCTTACTAGTAGGTAGGTAACTATGCTTAATAAGCTTTATTTATTTAACTTTAAGATTATATATTATATAGGGAAATTAAATCCTACTAATCCCCTATTAAGAAGACTAGATTTTATAAGTAAGATAAGGAAAGTAAAAGTAGTAACTATATAGCTCCTTACCTTTTTATTAAAATTTATAGATACTAAGTAATAGGAACACTATAGTAACACTACTAGTGTTATAGATTCTATAAAAACGTTATTTAGTGTAACTAATAGTTAGTTATAAAGACACTATATAATACTATTAATATCTAGGGTTTTAAAAAATTATAACTTAACTATATTCTTAAGGAGCCTAATAATCTAGATATGCTTAGAAGAGGTATATTAGTAGGGTTATTTAATACTTTTTTTAGTAAGTAATAAGGTAGCTATAGTAGTACTACTAGCACCTAGTTTATATTATATTTATTACTTAGCTATTTTAATTTTCCTATTAGACTAGCCACTACTAAAAGGGGTAGACTAGTATAGGTAGTTACTAATAAGTAGTAAGGGTGCCCCTTAAAACCATTACTTATTTATTCCCCTATAAGACTAGAGGCATCTAGCAAACTAATTACTTATAGAGATATTATAGCTAGGATCTAATCTATCTAGAGAACCTTTTCTAAGTTTAACTCTAGCTTTCTAGAAAGGAGCTTAGAATTAGAAGCCCTAATTTAAGTTATATTATATAAAGCATAGTAAGGTAATAACTTTACTACAGGTTAAAAGAAGTTACTTAAAAGCAGTAATTTAGTAGTGTTATAGATATAGTCTATAGGACCCTCTAAGCTATTAATGTTTAAGAATTATATTTTTATCCCTTAGGGAATAAGAAAAGAAATTTTACTACTAACCTATAATAACCCTACTACTAGGTATTAAGGAGTAAGTAAGACTCTTTATTAAGTTATAAACTAATACTATTAGCTAATAATAAAGAAAGATATAAAGGTATATATTAGCACTTATATAAGTTATTAGACTTTAAAACTAAGGCATTACAAACTATATAGTAAGCTAGCTACGCTACTGGTGCCTAATTGCCCTTTTTAAGAATTATTAATAGATTTTATTACTAGGCTTCTACTAGTAAAAGACTTAAACTAGACTTATAACGCAATTTTAGTTATTATTAACTATTTTATAAAATATAGTATTTACATTCCTATTTTAACGTAACTAACTAGTAATAGGCTAGTAACTATGTTCTTAGAATATATTTTTAGAGACTATAGAGCTCTAGAAGGTATTATAATAGACTAAGGTTCTATATTTACTAGTGGTTTTTAGATAACTTTCTATTACTTTTTTATAACTAAGTGGCTATTAAGCATCTCTTTTTATCCCTAAATAAATAGCTAGATAGAACATTTAAACTAAGTTTTAGAGTATTATTTAAGGGCTTTTACTTATGCTAAATAGACTAATTAGGCAGATAACTTATTATTAGCGTAATTTATATATAATATAAGTAATCACATAACGCATAGCTACACACTAGCGGAGGCGTTATAAGGTTATAATCCTAGAGGTTTATAATAAGTAGTTATAGATATCCCTTTAGTAAATAATTAAGCTAAAAGTAAAGTCTTAGCACTAAGAGAAAATCACACTATAATTAAATAGCTTTTAAGTAACTTATAGACTTAGTATAAGAAATATTATAATTAGAAAAGAACTCTAATAAGGTTTAAAGTTAGTAATTATGTTTTATTATTAATAAAGAACATTAACCTAAGATAACCTAGTAGAAAGCTAGCTATAAAGTACCTAGGCCTCTAAAAGATTAAAAAGGTAATTAGGAGTTATAGATTAGCGTATTAATTAAGGTTACTACCTAGGACTTATTTATATAATATATTTAATATTACTAGTCTTAAGCCTTTTAAAGGGAACCTAACTAACGTAGAAGATACGTCCTTATTATAAGATAACCTTGAAGATAATAAATAGGACTTTAAAGTTAAGAGAATTATTTTACATTGCTATAATAGGAGATAATATAAATATCTAGTTAAGTGGAAAGGCTATAATATATTAGAAAACTTATAGGTGCTAAAGAGGGATTTTATAATAAGGGATGTTATTAAAGATTATAAGTAATAGTTAAATAGTGAGGTTATTGCGAAGTACTTATGATTTGTAAGTTAATATAAGGTTATTATAAAGTACTTATAAGTTAATATAAGGTTATTATAAAGTAGTTATAGTTTATAAGTTAATATAGTAGGAAGTTAGAAAATAAAGTTAAATTACTTAATCTATTACGTAGCTACTAAGCACCTACTCCTCTATAATAGAGTTAGCTATAGTAACCACTATTTCCTTAGTAGTAGTAATAGCTATAGTAGCTAAGGGGGCAAAGGCCCTAGGAGTATCTTTATTATTAGAATCCCTCTCTTTATATATATAAACCTAAAGTTTACTAAGGAGCTTAATAGAACTAATATAAGTAAGTAAATTAGTAGTATTAGGTATAAACTACTAGTAAGTTAGTTAAGCATTAGCTATATACATTAAGAGAGCTTACTATTAGGATATTCTAGGCTATAAAGCAAAGAGAGTTTAAAATATTAATCTATATCTTAAGGTTTATAGTATTACTTAGTAGCGCTATTATAGTGTATTTATTATATTCTGCTTTATAAGTAGTATTAGTAGTTATTTAGGTATAATAGATATATCTATGCTTATTAGAATTTTTATAAGATAGGATAGTATTCTATAGCTTCTTCTTTACTTTTATAATAGACTAGTAGTAAGTTAGTAGTAATCTAGTGTCTAGGTAGTAGAATTATACTTACTTTATCCTAATAGTAGTAGCTACCTTTAGGAGTAGCTTTAATAAGTTTAAATAGCCTATTATAGAGCTATATAATTTAAGCTAGGCACTAGCAGTATATTAGTAATAAGTAAGCAGTTTCTAGATAAGAGAGATATACTATAATATAGTTTTTATTATTATAGAAGTAATAAGTATATTTTATTAAGTACCCTATTAGATATTAGTAATATAAAAGCAATAAGTAAGCAAAGAAGTTATACTTATAGATTTATTATATTTTATAGGGAAGGTTTTCTTATTAATAAGATATTTAGGAATATTATAGCTACTGTTTTTTAGTAGGATATTTTATATTACTACTTACTAAGAGTAGTGTATATATAGAATTTTCTTTCCTATTATTTTACTAGTAGTAAGTTAGTCATAGATATGCTATAAGGATATAGTAAACGTATATTAAGATTTTAGAAGCTAAGCGCTTTTAAGAAGACTTAGTAAGAGATTTCTTAGAAAACTTTCTAGTAGCTTAACCTTCTAGAGCTACTAGAGAAAGCGAAGTCCTAATATAAGTATTAGATATAGTTAACTAGCTATAAGTTAGCTATAATAGACTAAATAAAGAAATTATATTTAAAAGGGAATAAACTAATAATCTAGATAAAGATAAAGGATAGAGATAAATAATAGTAGGTAATAATAATAATTAGAGACTAAAGAAAGTTAGTAACTACTATATAATAGTAGTAAGAGAGCTACTACTTAGCTAGTAAGGGTAACTTATAAGGTTAAGGGATATTATAAGAGAAAGGAAGTGTGTAGAAGGGGGAGAAAATTAGTCTCTTTTATATTAACCCTAGACCCCTTAAGTAATCTAACGCACTATAGGTAAGTAATCTATAAATCACAATAATAACCGTTAGCTCTACCACTTACACGCATGCCTAATAGCTATAAACTTATAGTGACTATAATATAAGCCCTCTAGTTAGACTATTTAGAACCATAGTATTAGGTACCCTATTTATTTAAACTAATTACAAAAATTAACATAGGTTATCTATTTTTTTTAGTCTAGCTACGTAATAGGTAATAATATTTATTTTACTATATTAAAGCTATATATAAGCTACTATTTAGATATTACTACCTATAATACGGGGGGTTATTTATAATTAGTAGTATTATTATTATTATTTTTTTACCTATATATCTAGATATAAGGTTCCTTATCTTATTTTCTTTATAAGCTTTATTATAGTATCTATGCCCTAAGTAAGTAGCTCTTTTTATAATTAAGGTTAATTATATATTAGGGGGGTATTATATTAGGAGCGCAGAGGTTAGAGATAGGACGTTTATAATAGTAAATCTTTAGAGAACCTTTAGGCCGCTTTAATAATAAAGAGGCTAGCTAGCTATAAGATAGCTATGTGTTTGTTAAGCGGGGTATTTATTAAGGATAGCGTATATTATATATAATAGGTTAGAGATTAAAACCTTTATGCACTAGGCCCTAGCTAGTATCTTTCTAGTGGCGACTGCGAATCTTAGCCTTCACTTCGTTTATATTAGACCCAGCGGTACAAGCCGTGACATATAAGGAGTTTATAGATATTTTTTCTAAAGAGCTAGTAGGTAAGCTTCCTAAACTAGGAGGTTACACTTATATAATTAAATTAGAAGAAGGGAAAACACTACCTTAGGGGCCTATATATAATTTAGCTAAGAGAAAGCTATAATTTCTTAGGGAGTACCTTATAAGTGTGTAGCTTAAAGGGTAAATTAGAAGATTAGTTAGCCTAGCTAGAGCTCTAATTTTATTTATTCTAAAGAAAGGAGGAAAAATTAAGGCTTTATATAGATTATAGGGGCTTAAATAAGATTATAATTAAGGATAAGGCCCCTTTGCCTCTTATCGCTAAAATTCTTAATTAATTAGCAAGCGTAGTTATTTTTACAGTCCTTAATTTTAAAGATATATACTACTAGCTACGTATCCGCTTAGGCAATAAGTAAAAGATAGCTTTCTATTATTACTATAGCTACTTTAAATATCTTATTATGCTATTTAGACTAGTTAATACACTAGTGACTTTTTAGGAGTATATTAATAATACACTTAAAGGTCTTATTAATAAGACCTATATTATTTACCTAGATAACACGCTAATATATAGTAGCGTGGTTAAGGAGCATATAGATTATATTAAACAAATCTTATATAGGCTTAGAGATATAAGCCTTTTTATTAACCTTATAAAGTATTAATTTTCGGTTATAGAGGTTAAATTCTTAGGCTTTAAGATATTACTAAGAGGTATTATAATAGATCTAGCAAGGGTTAAAGCAATTATAACATAGCTAATACCACGTAGCGTATTTAATATTTAGTTATTTCTTAGTTTCACTGGATTTTATTGCTATTTTATTAAATAGTATAATAAAGTTATTATTCTATTAATAGATTGCCTTAGAGGGAAGTAACTAGTAATATTTAACCTAGAACCCTACGAGTTAGTAGTATTTAGAGAACTTTAGTAAAGATTTTAAGAAGCGCTAATTTTAGTGCATTTTAATTCACTTATATATCTTAGAGTAGAGATAGATACATCTAGACATATAATTAGGGCTATACTTATAATATTAGTGCTAGGTCACTAGCACCTAGTTGCGTTTATATTAAGGAAAATAACCAACGCTAAATTACGCTATATAACACCTAATAGCGAATTATTAGCTATTTAAGAGGCTTTTTAGGCCTAGAGACATTACCTTACTTACTTAGCTTATATAATTAAGGTTATTATAGACTATTTAAACTATAAGTACCTAGCTATAAAGCCTAAGCTTACTAGTAGGTAAGTAACTATACTTAATAAGCTTTATCTATTTAACTTTAAGATTATATATTATATAGGGAAATTAAATCCTACTAATCCCCTATTAAGAAAACTAGATTTTATAAGTAAGATAAGGAAAGCAAAAGCAGTAACTACATAGCTCCTTACCTTTTTATCTAAATTTATAGATACTAAGCAATAGGAACACTATAGTAACACTACTAGCGCTATAGGTTCTATAAAACATTATTTAGTGTAACTAATAGTTAGTTATAAAGACACTATAATAATACTATTAATATCTAGGGTTTTAAAAAATTATAACTTAACTATATTTTTAAGGAGCCTAATAATCTAGATACACTTAGAAGAGGTGTATTAGTAAGGTTATTTAATACTTTTTTTAGCAAGTAATAAGGTAGCTATAGTGGTACTACTAGCACCTAGTTTATATTATATTTATTACTTAGCTGTTTTAATTTTCCTATTAGACTAGCTATTACTAAAAGGGGTAAACTAGCATAGGTAGTTGCTAGTAAGCAGTAAGGGCACCCCTTAAAACTATTACTTATCTATTCTCCTATAAGACTAAAGGTATCTAGTAAACTAATTACTTATAAAGATATTATAGCTAGGATCTAATCTATCTAGAGAACCTCTTCTAAGTTTAACTCTAGCTTTCTAGAAAGAAGCTTAGAATTAAAAGCCCTAATTTAAGTCTTATTATATAAAGCGTAGTAAGGCAATAACTTTGCTATAGGTTAAAAGAAGTTACTTAAAAGCGGTAATTTAGTAGCGTTATAAATATAGTTTATAGGACTCTCTAAGCTATTAATATTTAAGAATTATATTTTTATCCCTTAGGGAATAAGAAAAGAAATTTTACTACTAACCTATAATAACCTTATTACTAGGTATTAAAGAGTAAGTAAGACTCTTTATTAAGTTACAAACTAATACTATTAGCTAATAATAAAGAAAGATATAAAGGTATATATTAGCACTTATATAAGTTATTAGACTTTAAAACTAAGGCATTATAAACTATATAGTAAGCTAGCTACACTACTAGTGCCTAATTACCCTTTTTAAGAATTATTAATAGATTTTATTACTAGGCTTCTACTAGTAAAAGACTTAAACTAGACTTATAACGTAATTTTAGTTATTATTAACTATTTTATAAAATATAGTATTTATATTCCTATTTTAACGTAACTAACTAGTAATAGGCTAGTAACTATGTTCTTAGAATATATTTTTAGAGACTATAAAGCTCTAGAAGGTATTATAATAGACTAAGGTTTTATATTTACTAGTGGTTTCTAGACAACTTTTTATTACCTTCTTATAACTAAGTAGCTATTAAGCACTGCTTTTTATCCCTAAATAAATAGCTAGATAAAACATCTAAACTAAGTTTTAGAGCATTATTTAAGGGCTTTTACTTATGCTAAATAGACTAATTAGGTAGATAACTTATTATTAACGTAATTTACATATAATATAAGTAATTATATAACGCATAGCTACACACTAGTAGAGGTATTATAAGGTTATAATCCTAGAGGTCTGTAATAAGTAGTTATAGATATCCCTTTAGTAAATAATTAAGCTAAAAGTAAAGTCTTAGCGCTAAGAGAAAATCACACTATAATTAAATAGCTTTTAAGTAACTTATAGACTTAGTATAAGAAATATTATAATTAGAAAAGAACTCTAATAAGGTTTAAAGTTAGTAATTATATTTTATTATTAATAAAGAATATTAACCTAAGATAACCTAGTAGAAAGCTAGCTATAAAGTACCTAGGCCCCTATAAGATTAAAAAGGTAATTAGGAGTTACGGATTAGCGTATTAATTAAGGTTACTACCTAGGACTTATTTGCATAATATATTTAATATTACTAGTCTTAAGCCTTTTAAAGGGGACTTAACTAATATAAAAGATATATCCTTATTATAAGATAACCTTAAAGATAATAAATAGGGGTTTAAAGTTAAGAGAATTATTTTATATTACTATAACAGGAGATAATATAAATATCTAGTTAAGTGGAAAGGCTATAATATATTAGAAAACTTATAGGTGCTAAAGAGGGATTTTATAATAAGGGACATTATTAAAGATTATAAGCAATAGTTAAATAGTAAGGTTATTGCGAAGTACTTATAATTCGCAAGTTAATGTAAGGTCATTGCGAAGTACTCATAATTTGTAAGTTAATGTGAGGTTATTGCGAAGTACTTATAATTCGCAAGTTAATGCAAGGTTATTACAAAGTAGTCACGGTTCGTAAGTTAATATAGTAGGAAGTTAGAAAACAAAGTTAAATTACTTAATCTATTACGTAACTACTAAGCACCTACTTCTTTATAATAGAGTTAGCTATAGTAACTACTATTTCCTTAGTAGTAGTAGTAGCTATAGTAGCTAAGGGGGCAAAGGCCTTAGGAGTATTTTTATTATTAGAATCTCTCTCTTTATATATATAAACCTAAAGTTTACTAGGGAGCTTAATAGGACTAATATAAGTAAGTAAATTAGTAGTATTAAGTATAAACTACTAGTAAGTTAGTTAAGTATTAGCTATATATATTAAGAGAGCTTACTATTAGGATATTCTAGGCTATAAAGCAAAGAGAGTTTAAAATATTAATCTATATCTTAAGGTTTATAGTATTACTTAGTAGCGCTATTCTAGTGTGTTTATTATACTTTACTTTATAAGTAGTATTAGTAGTTATTTAAGCGCAATAGATATATCTATACTTATTAGAATTTTTATAAGATAAAATAGTATTCTATAGCTTTTTCTTTGCTTTTATAATAGACTAGTAGTAAGTTAGTAGTAATCTAGTGTCTAGGTAGTAGAATTATACTTACTTTATCCTAATAGTAGTAGCTACCTTTAGGAGTAGCTTTAATAAGTTTAAATAGCCTATTATAAAGCTATATAATTTAAGCTAGGCACTAGTAGTATATTAGTAATAAGTAAGTAGTTTCTAGATAAGAGAGATATACTATAATGTAGTTTTTATTATTATAGAAGTAATAAGTATATTTTATTAAGTAGCCTATTAGATATTAGTAATATAAAAGCAGTAAGTAAGTAAAGAAGTTATACTTATAGATTTATTATATTCTATAGGGAAGGTCTTTTTATTAATAAGATATTTAGGAATATTATAGCTACTATTTTTTAGTAGGATATTTTATATTACTACCTACTAGGAGTAGTATATATATAGAATTTTCTTTCCTATCATTCCACTAGTAGTAAGTTAGTAATAAATATACTATAAGGATATAGTAAACTTATATTAAGATTTTTAAAGCTAAGTGTTTTTAAGGAGACTTAGTAAGAGATTTCTTAGAAGACTTTTTAGTAGCTTAACTTTCTAAAGCTACTAGAGAAGGCAAAGTCCTAATATAAGTGTAATATAAGTATTAGATATAGTTAACTAGCTATAAGTTAGCTATAATAGACTAAATAAAGAAATTATATTTAAAAGGGAATAAACTAATAATCTAGATAAAGATAAAGGACAGAGATAAATAATAGTAAGTAATAATAATAATTAGAGACTAAAGAAGGTTAGTAACTACTATATAATAATAATAAGAGAGCTACTACTTAGCTAGTAAGGGTAACTTATAAGGTTAAGAGATATTATAAGAGAAAGGAAGTGTGTAGAAGGGGGAGAAAATTAGTCTCTTTTATATTAACCCTAGACCCCTTAAGTGATTTAACGCACCGTAGGTAAGTAATCTATAAATTATAATAATAACCATTAGCTCTACTACTCGTACGTATGCCTAATAGCTACAAACTTATAGTAACTATAACATAAGCCCTCTAGTTAGACTATTTAGAACCATAGTATTAGGTACCTTATTTATTTAAACTAATTATAAAAATTAACATAGGTTATCTATTTTTTTTAGTCTAGCTATATAATAGGCAATAATATTTGTTTTACTATATTAAAGCTACATATAGGCTGCTATTTAGACATTACTACCTATAATAAGGGGGGTTATTTATAATTAGTAGTATTATTATTATTATTATTTTTACCTATATATCTAGATATAAGATTCCTTATCTTATTTCCTTTATAAGCTTTATTATAGTGTCCACGCCCTAAGTAAGTAACTCTTTTTATAATTAAGGTTAATTATATATTAGGGGGGTATTATATTAGGAGCGTAGAGGTTAGAGATAGGATGTTTATAATAGTAGATCTTTAGAGAACCTTTAGGCCGCTTTAATAATAAAGAGGCTAGCTAGCTATAAGATAGCTATGTGTTTATTAAGCAGGGTATTTATTAAGGATAGCGTATATTATATATAGTAGGTTAGAGATTAAAACCTTTATGCACTAGGCCCTAGCTAGTATCTTTCTAGTGGCGACTGCAAATCTTAGCCTTCACTTCGTTTATATCAGACCCAGCGGTACAAGCCGTAACAGCATGTCTTAGGTAACCTATTTAGCTTATTTACTGCCCCCTTTATTACCTATTCTTTAGTATCCTATAGACTTTCTAGAGCCTTATTAGGTCCCTATTATAGCTATAGATTAAATATCTATTATTAGTGTGTCCTTATTATATACCTTAGTCTTATTTAAGTTAGGTGCTTAATTACTATATCTCTATGTCTAGTATCTTTTCTCTAATTAGTAAGACTTAATATCTAGTGTAATACTTTAATAGCAAGCTATTATAGAAATGTAATTAGCCTAGGGTATATCCTAGCTTACGCTATAGTCCCTTATTTATTTATTAAGCGCTATATATAGCTTAGATAACTTTACTAAGTCTAACTAATTAAGCCCCCTAGCTAGAGCTAATTTCTATTTAAAATAAATATAGAAGTCACTAAATTACTTATTTTATTATTATATTAACTAATTAAGTTTTATAATAGCTAATTCCTATTAATAAGGGTTATTAAATATCTCCTTAAGGTATTTAAGAAGCTACTCTAAGTAATAGTTAAGTAAATAGCCCTTTTTAAAGAAAGGTATAACCTATGCCTATATCTTAGGAGATAGGTTCTAGTAAATAAAATACTACTAGTCCTATTTATTACTAATAAAATCCTTATTTATAAGTAACTTATAGGCTATTAGGCCTTTCTAAGCTATAAATAAAACCCTATTACTATTAAAGGGGGGCCTAGTAGGAAGGGGTTTTTACTTAGGCTAAATTAGTGTAAATACTATATTATACTTATTAGTTAAGTACTTAATTTACCTTATTTACTATTTAAGTAAGTATTATAATATTACTAACTTATTAGTATTTATCCTATCCTATAGTAATAGTATATTTACTAGTTAATATATTTCTATAGTAAAGAATGATATATATTAAGAACTAGCCTTATAGCTTTTACTTATAAGTATTTAAAGTAAGAATATTATTCTTATAAAAGAAAAAAGGAACTATACTAGTAGTTATATAGCACCTAGATTTATAGTAACTTATATATAGCCTATGCGTAGTCTATGTGTAGCCCTAACCTAGCTGCATATAGTCTATGTACTTTCCGGAGCTAGACTTAACCTAAGCCGCATATAGTTCGCGTACTTTCCGGAGCTAGACTTAACCTAAGCTTATAGCTTAAGTCTATAACACGCATGCTAAATCGTTGCCTCTTAGCCCACTAAGGGAAGGTTAATTTTAGGGATTAAAGATATTAATTAACCTAATCTATAGGATTAATTAGGACCCCTAAAATCAATAATCTAGCTAGTAGATTATTAAAGACTACATTAAAGGCTTCTAAAGTCCCCTTAAAACCATAAAAATTCAGGTTATGAAAATCAGAATATAGGGACCCCCTCTGGATTTTAACGCTATATAAATACTACTATATAAGTAAATTATAGGCTTCTTTAGGTGATTTTTGCTAAGTTATAGTGGCTTAGGGGCCTTTCGTATAGCTATCCCTTAGTAACATAAGGATAATAGCTTGGTTAGCGTCCCCTAGCGCCCTAGAAATATCCGGATTATCTAGAAATTCAGGCATGCCTAAAGCTCTAAATTAGATAGCTAGGGCTTATTTCTATTAATTAAAGTTTTTGGCTCCTTTAAGCTTAGTAGTCTCTAGGAAGCTATAAACCCTCTTATTAAATTCCTTAATAATTAAAGTATTAAAGGTAGCTTATATAGAGCTAGATTTAGGGGCCTTATCTTAAATAGGCTGCTGAACTTGCTCCTAACTAGCAGGCTTAGTAGCTTTCACACTCTCTATGCCTCCATTATTCACAGCTATAGTTAAAGCCTCTAGCTTCTGTAATAATAGATTAATAGCATCTTGTTGCTTAATAACCTGCTCTTTTAGCTAATTATTTAGAACCTCTTGCGCACTAAGATTAGGGGCTAAAGGCCCCTGACCTTGTTAATTGGTATCTATCTTCTAATTTTATAGAAGGGAAGTCTTCTATTTGTACTGAAATTCCTTTTTATAGAAGGGAAAAGCTTCTATTCGTACTGAAATTCCTTTTTATAGAAGGGAAAAGCTTCTATTCGTACTAAAATTCCTTTTTATAGAAGGGAAAAGCTTCTATCCGCGCTAAATTTCCTTTTTATAGAAGGGAAAAGCTTCTATATCGCTCGTGCGCTTCCTGTTTTATAGAAGGGAAGTCTTCTATAACCATAATAATTCCTTTTCATAGAAGGGAATAGCTTCTATCTCGCGGGTCCTTCCTTTTTTATAGAAGGGAAGTCTTCTATAACTATATATAAAGTACACTAAAAAGAATTTTATAGTAATAGGCTAGGCTTATAACCTTTTAAAATATAGGAAGCTAGTTACTAGCTAGAAATAGCTATACAGGTGTAGCTCTACGGTCAGGGACTAATAGAACTATCACGTTAAATTATTTAACGTAACGCAACGGAAGGTTATAGCAGTTATTAACTAATAGAATTCAATCTAGATAACTTTTACGATATCTTATATACTAATAGAATTAATTTTAGTGACGTTATATAGGTAATGCAGCTATTAGATTAAGAGGCCTAGCTATTTAGCTAGATTAAAAAGATCTTCTTCCTCTTATATACCCACTAACTATATTAGTAAATCTAGGCCACTAGAGAGGTCTTAAGAGCCACTTTTAATTTTCTATAAAATTTATTTATATATAAAATCTAAAAAATTAACTTACTACTATATAAACTAGTAACCTATATGCACTAACTTTTAGTCTAAAAAATATTCCTATATAAAATAAAAGCCCTATCTTCTAGCTTTAATTTACTATATATAAGACTTTTATATAA
>JFGW01000450.1:0-18365 GCA_000729825.1 Epichloe sp. AL9924
GCTTAATAAACACATAGCTATCTTATAGTTAGCTAGCCTCTTTATTATTAGAGTGGCCTAAAGGTTCTCTAAAGATCTACTATTATAAACGTCCTGTCTCTAACCTCTGCGCTCCTAACAGTTAGTTATAACTATTAATAGCTATAACGTGGCTATTAACGGTTACCTTTGCGACTATTAATAGCTATAGTGTAGCTATTAGGCTTGCAATGCAAGCTAGTAATAGAAAGGTCCTTTAACTAGAAAAGGGCTAAAAATAGGTCTTATTTTTAACAAAACCTTTATATACTAGCCCCTAGCTAGTATCTTTCTAGTAGTAACTATAAATCTTAGCCTTTACTTTGTTTATATCAAACCCTACAGAACAAGCCGTGACAGACAGGGATAATTAAGCCAATCGGATATCAGACAGGAAATAAAGGTAATAGGGGCTAGGATTAACAAATACCTTAATTTCTTTATAATTTACAAAGAAAGTAATATATTCTTTTATAGCGTTTTATACCCTATATATTTCCCTTATAGCTCACTAAAATAATACAGGGGTTACAGTGCAGTAACAACTGATTACAGCTGTTAGAGAGGAACGAATAACTGGGGCATGTAGATTTGTAAAATAATTAGGGGGGCATTGTAGTCGTGTAAAATCAAACAGGGGGTGGACTGTACGTGGTCACTAACCTTGTGGCAGGGGGGCTGTGGGGGCCCCACTGACCCACAAGCTTTAGCACGCTCAAGGAGATACAACATCCTAAGCGTCAAGGGCGCTCTCCCTGACAATTCTCCTTACATATATGTACTCTCTTCTATTATTACGGGGGTTTAGAGATCAGGGCATCGTTACTCCGTACATACAAAACATATTTCCCGATCGCTCCGACTTCATTTCTCAGCGCTCTTGTTACTTTCTTTTACTGCTATTTCACCGGGTTTTCTGCCCATTCGCTCCGTTGTCAAACTCCCTGCCCGGTCGGAACGTCGTCGATTTATGCAGCAGGGGGCTCGCCGCTCCGACGAGTTCGCGCCTTCGTGACACCTCCTAAGGCGACCGACTCCGGGCTTTCTACACTGCGCAGTGGCAGTCAGGCTGCTGAAAGCTTTTCTCCTGGCATCACTCGTGGAAATACAAACTTCTTTCGTCTCGGGAACCATCATCTTCACCAAAACTTGTCATCTTTACAGTGTTGGCCCAACCGAACGAGACCAACATTTGGGCCGACAACACTTGAGCTCAGCCACCGGTTCAGCTGCGTAAGTCTGCCCTCATATGCTTGCACCACATCGCCAATGCTACTTCTGGAGCGTATTCGGCGGTTATGCAATCCACTTGTGACAGAAGTGAAGAAAAAAAAATGTGTGCCACTGAACTGACACTGGATCATCAGAAAGCATGTCTCTTCCTGACCGGCCGGGTGGCAGCCCGGTCTACGAGCAGCGGAACACGTACCGTAATTTGCACTCTCGACGCGCTCGGCCTGATGACATTGAAACTGGCTCCCGAACCGTCCATAGAGCAGATCATGAACGTGGGAAATCTGCCTCCTCCTTCGCCGAGACCATCTCGAACCCTAACGTCCCTACAGAGGCGCATCCTCTGTCACCGACGCAGCCCACTATGAGCCCACCACCACATAGTCCGGATCAGCCCTTCCATCGGAAGCGAAGCCTCATCCGACCGGAGCGAAACAGAATCGGAAAGGATCACAGAAACTACCACTACCTCAAACATGCTGCCAACATGGAGACCATGCCATCTTCCACGGGCAATGATCCCGTCCTGGAGGGATTCGATGTATCGACTGAGCCATCAGGTGGTTCGAAAGCCCACGGTAGCTTCTCAGAGAGCGCCCATACTCGCGAAAATCGAAGTCGTCAGACTAGCGGTGACCAGGAAAAGACGCCAGCCCGTGTCAAGTCGCAGCCTCATCGCAGCAAGTCTGGGAAATCACGCAAATCAGGCACAAAGAGAGAAAAGTCTCGCAAGAAGGCTGCCATTCCCGAACAGATACGACCTCCGAGCACCTGGAACGTCTACTGCGCCATAGTGACCTTTTGGTGCCCTGACTTCATGTTGAGGTGCTGTGGCAAGCCCACAAAAGCCCAGCGTCGAGCATGGCGAGAAAAGATGGGCCTCATCAGCATTATCCTCTTCATCATGGCCATTGTAGGTTTTCTCACCTTTGGTTTCACGGCTACGGTGTGCAGTTCTCCTCCAGAGAGATTGCGAGTGAACAGGGTGACTGGCGGCTACATGATCTTCCACGGTGTCGCCTACGACCTGTCCAGCTCTCATCATCCTCCCGCCGAGGGCATCCCGCTTCGAGCGGACCGTCTTGGCGCCAACGTCTTGTACGATCTGCCTGAGAAGCATGCTGGCCAGGATGGTAGTTTTCTCTTCCAAAACGTCAACGGCCACTGCAAAGATATCATTACCAAGGCGCCCAACTCGGATGTGCCAACCAACGCCAACAACGACCTGGCTTGGTACTTTCCCTGCACCACCTTCAACCAGGATGGATCCAGCCGGCCCAACTTCACCAATCCCTACTACCTTGGCTATGCTTGCCATACCAGCTCCAACGCCCGCAATGCTTTTTACCTCGATCTCACTGGCGCTGCCGACGTCTACTTTACCTGGGACGATGTTCGTAACAGCTCCCGCAACCTCATTGTCTACTCTGGCAGTGTTCTCGATCTGAACCTGCTCAACTGGTTCAACGAAACCGAAATCAATGTGCCTGATCGATTCAAGGTCTTGCGAGACCCGGACAGCGCAGTCAACAGGGCCATCCGTGGCCGCGACGTCACTCGCATGTTCCTGTCCTCCGGTGACAAGCAGATTGCCCAGTGTCTCGAGGAAGTGACGCGAGTGGGCTTTGTTGACACTGAGACTGTCGGCTGCATAGCATCCCAGGTTGTGCTGTACTGCGCCCTCGTCCTCATCCTGTCTGTCGTCGGCACTCGATTTGTTCTGGCCTTGATCTTCCAGTGGTTCATCAGCCGCAAGTATGCCGCGGCAAAGACATCCCAGACCTCTGATCGACGAAAGCGAGCCAAGCAAATTGAGGACTGGTCCGAAGACATTTACCGTGCCCCCCCCCGACTGCCCGGCGATGTTGGCAGTTCCGCCATGGCATCAACTGATAGAACGAGCAGGCGAACGTCCTCCTTCTTGCCCACCACCTCTCGATTTTCGGCCGTCTACGGAGCCGATAGCCGTCCCGTTGGAGGACGTCGCGCCGTTCCTACCACCATGTCCAGCCAGGCACCTGGAAGTGCCTTGCTAAACCCCAACACCAATTCCATCTACAGACAGGGCAACGATAGCCGTGCCAGCTTCCTGCGATCAGACCCTTATAACAGCACTGCCAGCCCCTCTGATGGACCTGGCCCTGCGGGGTTCATCCACGACGCCGTGGTACCGCAACCCCCATCTGACTGGATGCCTTTCGGTTTTCCCTTGGCGCACACCATGTGCTTGGTCACGGCGTACTCGGAAGGCGCGGAAGGTATCCGTACCACCCTCGACTCCATAGCTACAACTGACTATCCCAACAGCCACAAGGCCATCGTCGTTATTTGCGACGGTATCATCAAGGGCAAAGGTGAAGCGGTCTCTACTCCCGACGTCTGCTTGGGCATGATGAAGGACCACTCGACTCCTCCGGAACTGGTTGAGGCCTTCTCCTATGTCGCTGTTGCCAGCGGCTCCAAGCGCCACAACATGGCCAAGGTCTACTGTGGATTCTACGACTATGGCACCAAGAGCCGCATACCGAACGAACGACAGCAACGTGTGCCGATGATGCTGATTGTCAAGTGCGGCACCCCGGACGAGGCCCAAAAATCCAAGCCCGGCAATCGTGGCAAGCGTGACAGTCAAATTATTCTCATGTCTTTCCTCCAGAAGGTCATGTTCGATGAGCGAATGACGGAACTCGAATACGAAATGTTCAATGGTCTTTGGAAGGTCACTGGCATCTCACCCGACTACTACGAGATCGTACTCATGGTCGATGCCGATACCAAAGTATTCCCGGACAGTCTGACGCACATGGTGTCGGCCATGGTCAAGGATCCCGAGATCATGGGACTTTGTGGTGAGACCAAGATTGCCAACAAGCGAGACAGCTGGGTGACTGCGATCCAAGTCTTTGAGTACTTCATCTCACATCACCTCGCCAAGTCGTTCGAGTCTGTTTTCGGTGGTGTCACATGCTTGCCCGGCTGCTTCTGCATGTATCGTATCAAGGCGCCCAAGGGTGGTCAAAACTACTGGGTGCCCATCCTGGCCAATCCCGATGTTGTGGAGCACTACTCCGAAAATGTAGTCGAGACGTTGCACGAAAAGAACCTGTATCTGCTCGGCGAGGATCGTTACTTGACGACCCTCATGCTGCGCACATTTCCGAAGCGAAAGCAGGTCTTTGTTCCACAAGCCGTGTGTAAGACGACAGTTCCCGACAAATTCATGGTTCTTCTCTCACAGCGTCGCCGCTGGATCAACTCGACTATCCACAACTTGATGGAGCTTGTTCTCGTCCGAGACTTGTGCGGTACTTTCTGCTTCAGCATGCAGTTTGTCGTCTTCATCGAACTCGTCGGTACACTCGTGTTGCCAGCAGCCATTACCTTTACCTTCTATGTCGGTAAGTTGAATCATCCTCACTCGACATTGTAGAGCCCAAAGGACATGACATGGCGGAGAAATGGAGACGCAAGTACTAACCAACGCTTTTCCCTCAGTCATCACCTCCATCGTCCACTCACCACCGCAGATCATCCCTCTCGTTCTGCTCGGTCTCATTCTTGGCCTCCCTGGTCTTTTAATTATAGTCACAGCTCACTCATGGTCCTACGTCGTGTGGATGCTCATTTATCTAATCTCCCTGCCGATTTGGAACTTTATCCTACCGACATATGCCTTTTGGAAGTTTGACGACTTTTCATGGGGCGACACGCGTAAGACGGCGGGAGACAAGGTGAAGAAGGCTGGCATTGAGTACCAGGGAGAATTCGACAGCAGCAAGATCACCATGAAGCGCTGGGCCGAATTTGAGCGTGAAAAGCGCTCCAAGTCGGTCTACTTGGGGTCAAGGGAAAACGTTGTTGGCGGCCTTGGCAGCTGGGCTTTGCCGCCTCGCCATTCCCAAAACGATGGATACTATTCTGATGCATAAGTTGGTCGACATCGGCACTCATATTTCCACACGCAATGCCGAAAGAGTTGAGTATTACTGGCGTACAGTGTTGGGTTTGGATGGCCGGCACCCTTTGTTGGTTCTACACATTGGTTTTGTTTTTTTCCCGCTTTTTTCATACATCTGTACGCATCGTCCCTAGCACATCAGGGTTGTCACACTCTGGTCAGACAGACCAAACGCTCGCGTCTACTCATCATACCAACAGCACATGAGCTTGTCACAGCGTACAGGTACGGGGGCTGTATTTATGTGCCAAGAGGAAGAAGATGCAACTGCATAGCATGATCGGCATACGCGCATTGGCGTCACGGAGCGTTTTTCGTTTGCCCCCCCCCCTTCTCGGGGGAAAAAGTCAGTCTCTTCCACAATTTGTTCTTCTGTCTTCTGCCTGCTGTCTCTTTCCCGTCTCTACTTATTCATAACGCAACTTGTCGATAATTTTTGCTGGGAGAGGCAGGCAGGCAGGCAGGCAAGGCCACGGAGCAGTACGTAGGGACCTAGGTAGTTGAGTACGAGGTGTAGGTGTAGGGTGGAGTATGAGTGCGCTCGCTCGCTTAGCGGCAAGTCGAGCGAAGTAATAACTTGATGTGTCTTTTGAAATACATTACATGGATTACCATGGCCCCCATGGCCCTGTGCCTAATGTGATGATGCGAAGCATGAAGCAGTCGGGGTCGGGGATTTGCAGGACGGGACAAAACGTCACGCACACCTGGGGAGAAGAGTGTGCAAGACGGATTAAAGAGCGGTCAAGCACGCCGCCTGCTTCTCTTGATGTTGAAGCGCACCAGACATTCCAACACAACGCGTTGTGTGTTGAATCACGGGGGGGATGATGAGGATACTTGCATCGCACTGACAGATACATGGATACAACATGTCTTGGCGGAACCACGCCATCTTCCTAATCCCAATTTGTAGTCATCACGCTCCTCTCCATCTCTCGGGGTCTTTCTCATTTTATCAAGAGACCAATCTTCACTGACTGACCACCACAGCCAACGTACACAAACATGGTGTATTAGAAATATAATAAAGTCAAATAGAAAAGCACACGCACAAAGCACAGGGTCATTATCGATCGTCTCATGTCTCGCCTACGCCATGACAAAAGTGATCCTTCAACGCCGGCCAAGCTCGCTACAGCCAAAAGGAGCGAAAAAAAAAGAGGGAAAGAAAAAACATTACAAGTGCAGAAGCCAGGTATAAACATCGACAAAATGTGCCAAGAATCGCTCCAGAAAAAGATTTGTCCCTTGCAGCCTCCGATTCGTACCGCTGGCCCTGATATCTCGCCCACATATACACAAAGTCCAATCTCTTGCCTGCATTGACCCAACGACCAAGACCGCTTTACTTGTTTGAGCTATCGACTTCTTCTCCCAGCTCCCATGGCGTTCGCGGATCGACAAGCGTTGACAAGCGCTGGTCTCCCCAGCGAGCACCAATCGTAACCCACACGTGCTTCTGTGGGATCGTCGTGTTGACGAGCTCTCGATAGCCAGTCCATCGTAGGCGTGTCTCTCTGCTCATTGAGCTGTTCCCTAGACCACCATTGCTAACCCACTCCTTGACGATATTCTTGATGAACTCAATCTTGCGGCGGAAATCATTGGCAGCGGGTATGCCTTGGAGCTCGGGGTCAATCTCTGGTCGTTTGCGCGTGCTGGCTGATCGTGTCGAGGACTTGGATTGGAAGTTGAGCAATGTCTGCAGTGGAAACGACAAAGTCGCACGATCATCGAGAGCCGTTGCGCCAATTGTGCCCGTCGAAGCTAGTCTCTCTGCGGCTTCTTGAGGAAGATGCCAGAAATGACACCAGGTACCAGTGGCGTCGAGAACAATTTTGGTATGATCGGGGAAATTGAACTAGAGAAAAAATAAAATAAAAGTAACCCAAGTTAGTTAAGGTGACTCAATGCAGTTGCTCCTGCCCATGGAGTGGCTTACCTGGAGATGTCCGTCACAAAATACCCAGCAGCCCACGTCTCCAAATCGTTGGTAAAAGGTGACCAGCTCTGCCATGGTGCCCTTATGTCCGGGTGACATGACACCTTGTCCATCAAGATCTTCGATCGGTAGGTTCTCATCTCTGCCATAAGCAATCATGTAGTTGGCGAATTTCTTCCAGAGGATGATTCTCTCCCTCTTTCGGTGCTGATAAATGTCTTTGCCTGGGTTCATCTTGCCAGCTGTACCGTCCTCGTTGACAGCCACCCGGAAATGCTCGGGCGAAATGTTTACCTCTGACAGGCCGCTCTCGCCATTATTCTCAAAGAACTTGATAGACTCGGTCATGGGGATGGGCTGGTTTCTATCGAGATACGACTCGTCTTGTCGACGAAGAATGTGTTTTTCAGCGCCGCGAATGAAGACGCCTGCTGGTGGAAGCATTGCAGTCTTGCTGCCTTCTGTTGTGGGAATATCTCGCAGCACGCACCCGACGCTTCCGTCATTCAATATGTACCCGAGACCGAACTTGTTGGTGTAGTCCACCCATTTCACAACCACGTGAGGGTGAGGCGGAGATACAGTTTTGGAGGAGATGATGGCCATGGTTCGAGAGTTCAACGCTCTTTCGAGCTCCGCTTGCAACCTTCTCAGGCGATCGAGAATGACATCAGGTTTCGAGCCGGCAACGCTTTCTGGTTTCTCCGAGGGCGAAAAGAGGGTGGCAGGCCGAATAGACGACGAGTTTGTCTTCTTCGGGGGCTGCAGAGGGGCGGAAGTCATTGTAGCAGCGCGCTCAGCAACCTGTAAACTTGGAGCAGAGCGGATGGATGGCAGCTCTGTGCGAGCAGAGACTCGCACGCTTTTGCCGACTGTCTCCGAAGAAGCCTTGGACAATGATTCACCGCGAACAACTTCTCGTCGAGGAAGAACTCGCAAACTTTGGCTCGTGGTTAGGGCCGGGTCGATGGTGGAATTTGATTTACTGGTTGTGGAGGCCGCAGAGACCATCGCTGGTCTGTTTTGAGCACGTTGTTGAGCTGCAAAGCTTTGCGGAGGCTGTCTCAAAAGACCGACTGATGTCCTCTGTGTGTTTGTTTGTGATTCCTCGTTTGTTGTAGAAGAAGACGAACAGGAGGAGGAGGAGGAGGAAGAAGATGATGACGTTGGTCCGAAAGAATGGGAGAACTTGTTCCGCTGGGGCATATTTTCCTTGAGCCAATCCTCAAATGGCCGATACACCGTATTTTCAACAAGCGGGATCATCGGGGTCAATCCCACCTTCTCTTCTTGAGCCATTTCTTTCCAGATTTGCGAGTGTATGATCTTTGCATCAGTCCAGGGGCCAATACAGCACTCGCGGCACATTTCCTTCAAGTTCTTGAGTGAGGTTGCTTGAACAGTACTGCCCATTCGTGTTCCATAAAACTCCTGGCGATCTGGCGGTATGTCTCTCAGGCGATAGGTCATGTCGGCCTCTGCGGGCATATAGCCACATGTGAAAAAGGGATGTCGGATAATCTCTTCGGGCTCCGGGCGGCAGTCTGCATCTTGCAACATGTCGGCAACCAGGTCCTTGGCGTCCTGGCTAATGAACTTCTGTGATGTTTCACTCGTTGGCCACTCATAGTCTCTCTCCCTGGCACGGCGGTAAATCTCATCGGTTGTCGAGGATTGAAAGGGAGGCTTTGAAGTGAGCATAGCAAACCTGGGCTTCTTATTAGTACATTGAATCCAACCGTCAAGCGAGAATGGGGCAGCGAATCCGTACATGATGATGCCTAGACTCCAGATATCGACCATGTGATCGTGGCCTTTCTTGCCCTTCTCTAGAATTTCAGGCGCGATGTAATTGGGAGTGCCGCAAAGAGTCGTCCGTCGTATGGTCTGCATGTCCCTACCAGTGACCACCAGAGCCGCCAGTCCAAAATCACCAATCTTTGCATTCATTTGAGAGTCTAGGAAGATGTTGCCCATTTTCAAGTCGCGGTGAATGATGCCCTTGCCATGCATGTACTTGATGGCGCCCGCAATCTGAACCGAATAGAATCGAACTTCAGGCTCGGTGAGGCCCTTGCGGCGTTTGACCATGTCCATGAGAGATCCATTATTGCAAAGCTCCAAAACGAGATAGGTGCAGTTGTTGAATGAAAATGCCCGGAAAAACTGGACAATGTTCTTGTGCTTCATCTTCGAGTGGATTTGCAGCTCAGTTTGAAACTAAACTCGTTGAGGCATGAGATCAGCATGGCGTCGCCTGCACAACAACATCTAAAGACAGTAGACCGACCTTTTGCTCCATCTTCGGAGGCATTCTGCACTTGACAATCTTCAACGCGTACTTCTGCTTGGTGGCCACATTCTGACCGCTGTAACAAATGGCAAAACCGCCCTTTCCCAACAGCTTACCCACTTGATAGGAAGCGCCATCGGGGCGATCAGAGCTGCTCGGCTCAATCACTTCGGGAGGAGGAGGAGGAGGATGCTCCTTATCCTTTGCGGACCGAAGCTGAGCAGCAGTCTTGGCCTTGACCTCAGTTGCTTTGGGCATTCGCTGGGCGTTGGCATCTCTAGGGGACAAAGCCTCGAGGTCGACGCCGCCTTTGGCCGCCGCGAGTCGATGGGCCATGACTACTGGAGAAGGCGTGGGCGGTTGGCGTAGGGCGCCAAAATGTCGATGGGTCGTAAAGACCGAATATGGGCGGAGGAGTCCGGTTTATGTCGCCGCGGTGAAGGGGGGAATCGAGAAGGAAGAGCCTGCAGTGACAAAAGAATAAGTAGGCTGTTGCTGCTGCTGCTGTTGTATCGGGTTGCAGGTTGTTCGTTTGCTGCGGTCGACATCCGCCTGGTATGATATGGATGCAAAGGCCAAAAGCTTGCTATAGCCACAGGCACAATAGCATGGCAGCTGAATGCACATTCGCATGGGTTATGGGTGAATAGGAAGAAGACAGCTTACAATTCAAGCACGGTGTGACATTCGCGATGAAGCGTAAAGCCACTGCGAACCGTCGGGTGAAAGTGTTGGCAATGGTTCCCGAGGAGGAAGTAGAGAAGTAGAGAGAGAAAAGCATTAAGCAATGCTGAATGTCGATGTGGATGTGGATGCAAGGAGAAGTGACAAATGGCGTCTGGTTGCTTGCTTGCTTGTCCAGTCGTCCGTCCGTCCCCCGACTAGGAGAGCCTCTTTCCCAATTTCCCAATGCTTGTGCGCGGTTTGTGTACATTGTGCGCTCAATGCGTGTCTGATGGTTGCCGGCGCAACGAGCCCACTCAGTCCCAGACTCCCAGAGCTCCGAGATGGGCGATTCGAGACCCACTCTTTGCCGTGACAGCCACATACTCCGTACATACATACATGTATACATGTATTCAACAAATTCAACATCGTCACGGCTTGGCTGACGATCGGTCTGCAAGCTTCCGTTCATTCCTTCCCCGGACCCGAGCGCGCCGGCAGCTCCGACATTATCTCTTACGACTCCCATATTTCGCGATGCATTGACGATATATTTCATTTCTTCTTGTTCAAGGTTGCGTTGCGCAATATTCCTCGCCTTCTCCTGGTCGTCATCACCCCCGCCGCCTCTCCATGAAAAACCAGACATCCTTTTCACGACGATCCCACCACAGCTACGCATAGAGGCAGCAGCCTTCTCACAGCAATTGATTCACCATGGTACCCCTACCTCTATTCAAACTCGCGTCGCTATTTGTGCGACACGTCTCCAAATATGGCGCCGTAAGCCCTCTCCCATCCCCCCCTCCACAGACAGCCAGCCCGTGCTAATGTCACGATCAGAATCGAATCAAAGCCCAAGCTCACGATCATCCCCGATTCCGTGCATTCGCTGCCAAATACGGCCAACACATCCATCAACTGAACATGCGCCTCTCAGTCGCACTGCTGCGCGATCCCGAAGCCGAGCGTCGAGCCAGAGAACGCGCCGAGGCACCCACCGTCAAGACGGAAGAACAACACAAGCGCGACGAGGCTGCCAAAGAAAAGGCCAAAAATAGCTCTGCATCATCGTCATCGTCATCGTCCTCATCGTCCTCATCTTCCTCGTCCTCGAAAACATCCCGAATAAATTTTCAAAACGTGTGGAAGCGTAAATTCCGACCTTTGCCCGAAGGGAAAGCCGTGGACCTGTTCGCAGACGTAATCGGCGATGCTTTCATTCTCGGAGTGGCCTGCAGTCTGATTATATACGAATCGTGGAAGGCCCTGCAGAAACCCGACGTGAATAAACAGAGGATAGACGATCTAAGCGAGCGCGTGGAAGCAATGAGAAGGAGAGAAGAGGAGCTGGTCGAGGCAGAGGAGAAGCAAAGACGGAGGCTTGAAGAGCTAGAAGGTGTGCTTAGGGAGCTGAGGGACCCGAAGACGAAGTTGCCTATGCTGCCAACACTGCGAACATGAGCTTGTTCATTATTTAGGCACAATGACCAAGAACGGACGCAGCCCTGCCACTGTAAAATTGGACAAGAATTCGAAAAAGAAGGAAAAAGTGGGTTGGCTTGAGGCAGTGCGCCGCGAGGCCATCGATGTTTCATCCCAAGGGTTTTTTTTTTTTTTTGTGATTTTGAAGAGGTGAAGATGTAGATCTGTACAATATTCACTTTTCTTCTTTATCGTAAATTACAAAATTCACATAGATAGGCATCTTTAGCATGGCATGACCTCACTCTGGCGCCGCAAGGGGTGGCAATCGATATCGGATACATCGAAGACAGGAAGGCAGGAGGCGAGAGCGCTCTTTCCACTCTCAATACTTCTGAAATTCCTTATGAGGATGCAATCTCTGCCTCATTCATGACAACGCAAGACACCACGCAACTTGACTGACAGCGCCCTCTTCATTCCAATTACATCCCACTGTGCGTCAGATCACCTCACAAAGAGCGGAAGCCGGCCCATGTTTTCTTCACGTCTTCGCAGCAGGAAGGAGTGGGCGCAAGTTGTTCCAGATTTCCTCAAACCTCCCACCAAATGGAAAGGTCAGTACTCCGCAGGCTCAGAAACAAAGCGGATTCGTGCTCCTGACAGAGCAAGAAACAAACCTTCCCGATCACGATGTCGATTTCCAATTCTCATCGAACGGATGCAGAGAAGTCTTTCGCATCTTGCTCATGTCCAGCACACAAGCACTTGACAGTGATGAGAAGCAGAGGATTGAACACCTCGCCGGTCAAGAATGTGCCAGGAAAGGAATCATGCTTCTCTTGCAAGGTCAAGACGCAATGTCTTCGTGGATGAGACTCCAAATGCAGTATGTTGGCCTTCCGCATGAGTCGTCAGACGGCGTACGTCCTTACAACATGGCTGGCATATATAGCATGCTTCGGTACAACAACATCTCGCTCATGCCACTTTCGAGCGCTCACCAACTCATTACAACTATCGAGAACCTACGAAACCATTGCAATTCAGTGACCAACCATGGCGATGAGCCTGACGAGCAAGTGATGCGGAGGGAAATTGTTCGAAATTGTGTTCGTGGGCGTCCTTTGGCAGACTGTAAAATAGCAAACCTGATGTCGCGTACCGCGGGACTGTCACATCTGGCTACCCTCGTGGAGACAGAAGAAGGGCAGCAGGGAATTTGCAATGCGTTGGGGGAAGAGGACGGACGTCGACTAATTTCATACTTTCAAGACGGTCCCAAAACATTGTAGCAACGCCGTCCGTGGCCCACAAACATGGAAAATCAAACGAAGGCAGGCATCAGTTCTGAGAAGCGATTTGGAGACCTGACTTGATTGATGACGCTCTTCAAGAGCACACGTCAGATATATTCATTCTCTCACACAACCACCGTCACAGATGGGCCAGACGTTGGGACCAACAAGGCTGAGTTGGACAAATATGGCCGATGACCGCGGCGGTCGAATCAATTCGGGACCAAGAATCGAACCTCGGGCGGCGCTAACTTACCTCGTAGTAGGTGAGGCATGTGAGGCATGATGATGGTCCCATCTCTCAGCACCCATAAGCCCTGTTCAAAGAACTGCTTGCATCTGTATCTGCAATCGCATGATGATCAAACCGCCATCACACCCACACACCCACACACGAAAAAAGTTGGGGGAAAAGAAAAAAAGAAAAAAAGAGGAACTGCAGGCGTACAACGGCCAAGCGGACGTTCTACATGAATGTGATGTCGGGCGTGGTTGGCTGTACCATCGGTGCACCGGGTGGGCACCGATGCAGCCACCTCCAATCAACGAACTGGCAGAGCCGCCGGGAGTGACCGGGGCATGGGTGGCACGGTGGCATGGGTGGCACGGTGGCATGGGTGGCACGGTGGCATGGGTGGCACGGTGGCATGGGTACAGTTTTAGTAAGTGTGGCTTCCCGTCAGATGACAGATTCGCGTACAACATACGGAGGGAGGACAGAGTACGTCCGTACATGGGGACCATTGACCATTTCTTGGCTGGTGGTGCGTGCTCCGTTGTAGGGTTGTACGGAGTATTCCATGGAGAATAGGCCGAAGTGGCGTGTGTTGGTCCGGAACCGGGATGAGCTGGATTGACAGAGGAGCTCTCCCTACAAAATCCCTAAAAGTTAATGGTTGCAGGTCAGTGTCAGTCAGTGCCCGTGGCTCTGGCGGCCAAAGCAAGTCAGTGTGGCGGGGAGAATCGCCCCAGACACCATGTGCTTCACCATCCCATCATGGCGGGATCCTACGGACTAGTCCATTGCACGAATCTTTCGAAACCCGCCTCTGTCGCGCGTGCGTTGGGGAGAACCTTGGGTGTCGCCGAGCATGGACAAAAAACAAAAGGAATTATCATCGCATATGTTCATAGTCAGTGGGTGGCGAGCCAGATCGGAAGGAACGGTGACGGAGTAGTCCGTACTCCGTATTTAGTTGAGCTTATTATTATTATTATTGTTGTTGTTGTTGTTAGGGCGTTGCATTGCGTCTGAGAGAATACAACATGAATATACATGTAGAAAGAAGAGCTGCTTCTGGTGCCATTGCATTGGCGATTCAGAAGCTCGGAAAAGAAGCGACGAATGAATGGGTCGAGAATCGACGATGGCGAAAAGATGAATGATGTTGGCCAGAGTTGGTGAATTTGATACAAGCATCGTCCTATCATGAAGCAGAATATGGACAGCTGACACTGATGATTGACGGGTGACAATGTGACTAGTCCGCACGTGTACGTCTGACGGTGGCTGTGATCAATTGGGGAAAGCAGGTGGCGACTCGATGACATGGACCACTCACCAGTGGGTCATGCAATGTGGACCGTGGTCATGCAATGTGGCACATGTTGAGTGAGAAACGGCAGGGGCGCCCCTAGCTAGCGACCGACGGCAAGGGTGCTGATTGGCCGTGGGGAAGCCCGTAACCGCCGACAACTTCTCCAATCACCTCGAGCCACACGGTGATTTGTCGTCCCAGACGCCAGACTCCAGAGTGCTGCTGCCCGCCTCGATACATACACACAGTCCGGACGTAATAAACTCTCGAAATAATGAATAATGCCACCCACCTGCGGCCGCTCCATTGGACCAAACCGGCCAAACCTCCCAAACCTCCCAAACCTCCGTCTGCCTCTGCCTCTGCCTCTGTGGCCTCGGACCTGTCCTGGCGAAGACGCCCCAACCGACCCCCATGCGGTGTTGCATCTTGAATGGCGTCAATGGTTGTCCCCGCCGCTTTCGAGGCGGGGCGCCGGTGGCTTTCTACTAATACATGTATTCACACCTTGGCCGGGTTCTCCTCAGTGCTCTCATGCCTTTCTCGCAAGCTATCTGGTCCATGTTCGCCGGGTCCATGCCCGGGACGGGCGCCTACCCCGGCGGTTGCAGTCGAGTTATGCTTTGTATCCGATTGTCTCTTAAATCCAGCTATCCTTCTGCTACCGCCCACGTTAGAACCTCCTTGGACCTTCCTTCACCTCCCCCCCCCCCTACAGCAACCATACACTCCTAGATTTACGTCTCCGACGCCGTCTTGTCTAATCCTCAGCAGCTTCAAAACACCCCCGTTCATGCAAGGAATAGGAAAAATCGGCTCATTCTGTCACGACTTCAGACGAAACTGCTAGTGCCTACTACCTAGCCATATCTGGGCCCAGACAAAGAAGAACCAGACAAAGAAGGACCAGACAAGGAAGAACCTGAGATATCCCCGTCACGCAAAAGCGCAGAACGCCGCAGATCAGACGGGTGGCATTTCTCCTCTCTCCCACGTCTAAAACACCGTAGCGGAGAATATTCAGCAAGAGAAAACACTCGACAAGCTCCACAGGCTCTGCCGTCTCAGGAACTTTCATGACAATTCAACTACACCTCGGCCCGGTGAAAAGAGGTTGATGCCGTACGAATGCCTGCTGATCATTCACCACTGATTCTACCACGATTTCGCCATTCGGTACCGAGTCGTCAACTTCATCCGATACTGTGTCCGTCTCGCTAGCTGCCAGAGTCTGATACAAGGGCTTGAGTTAGCCTCGCCCCTGCTGGCTACGGCCCAGTCTTCTGGGTATAGCCTTGCTCTTGACCCATTTCTCTTTCCATATCAGAGTCACCCGAATTCCTCCCTTTGTTGGGAGATAAGTCATCTCTTTGTCTCCATCGAGATCTCATCCGGTCTTTTTTTCCCCCACCTCCAACAGCCGGGGTCTGCCGGAAGCCACTTAATACCAACCAGTCTTTCATTTATTCACCTACTTACTTGCCTTCTTTTTCTTCGTCATCTTTCTTCTATCGTGTTGGTCTGGCTACCAGCACACACTACCTGTTTCTTCAAGTCTCCCACCTTAATTTAATCAACTTGTACTATACACCCGCAAGAGAAAACACAAGCGCCCCGACGGCATTTTACATTGAAGCGGCTTCTTCCCGGGCACTTCTCACGGGCATCCAATAAATAGACAACGGAAAAGCAAAGTGTGGAGATTTATCATTGCCAGGGCATCGTCGCAAGGCAAAGGCTTGGTACATTTGGCAACAAAAGAAAAGGAAGCGAAAGAAAGTGTGTGAATAACAGAGCAGAAGATCAATACCTGGCACAATGGGTAGACTGATCAAGAACCACTTGGGTCGTTTAATCATCCTGACCGCGGCGACTTGTACGTCCTTCTCCTAACAAAACAACATCACCCCAAATCAAGAACTGGTCCGATATACTAACCAGTGATACAGATCAGGTGGCTGCCGCTATCGAAGGCTTTTTCTGGCCCAAGGTTTTCTGGGATTTCTTAACAAAGAATCTTGATGCCGCGGTCAAGCCTATTCCGATTTTGCAGTCCATAAACCTACTATTCGGACTCAGCATGCTCGCCCTGGAATGGCCACTCGTTTTTGTTGCCGGCTCGAGTCTTCATCGATCCCTCGAATTCCGTCTTGCCATCCTGCCGCTGACAGCAATTGCCTCGATTCTCATGTATCAATCTACCAATCCAGCCATCTACTATGTGATTGGCATGGTAGTGTACTTTTGGGCCTATAGTGAAGGCGAGGTATGTAACATGCATGCTCAGACTCTCCTGCGCCTCATGCTAATCAGACGTAGATAATTTGCGCCAAACCATGGACATTACCGCAACGAGGATTGATGAGTTCTGGCACGAGAGTATGATATTTCTCAACTGGACATCGCACCCCAAGTCTAAGATTTACGAGGGCCGATTCTGGTATCTGGCTCTTGACACGATTTCCATTACCGATCATCCGATTATTTGTTTTGCATTTAGCGCGGCGTTATGAGTGATAGTGATACTATTCATGATTTTAACCCTCACGGAAGCACTCAGCATGTCTGTGGATAGCGGCGACTTTTTTTTTTTCATTTTTTTTTTCATTCCCTGATGGGATTGCATGTCGGTATTCAGGGGGCACTAGGATAGAGACGGCACAGAGCGATGCAAATGCAGGGGAATGCCATCATGTTTCATGATGACCTCGTTCTTGAGCCAACTCACTTTTTGTACCAGGCCAGGAGAAGACGCATTAGGCTATCACGTCGACATTACAAGTGGGAAGCATACAGACTTGGCGACAGCATCAAGTCGATTTTCCGACCAACCATTACTACATCATAGTTAGTGTCTATACTTTGAGTCAAGGTGACAGGGGCACCAGATATCCGGAGGAGAATATGAACAATCGGCGTCGAATCCAATGAATCGCGCTCATCATCTTCCGGCATGTCCTTGGAAGCCAGAAGGCCTGACTTACTCGCAACCCATAATAGCACTTTTCGGCCGTGACGACGATAAAAAAGCCAGCGGCGAAACCTCCGTGTCAGACAGACCCCGTAATGGAGCCCACTTGTGGCTAGTCAGGAGGAGCCAGCCCAGCGTTACAGCCTTCGTCTGATCTCGGGAACGTGAGACACGGAATGTTGCCAAGATGAGCCTTACTATGGAGTATCCCACCAGGAGGTCTGTTGAGCGAGAGTGACGAGACGACGAAAAGGGAAGAAAAAACAAGACGATCAATTGCCGGGACAGAACAAGATTAAAATTTGATGGCAGCGGGAATATTTGCACGGACAGGTCTGTGCGAGCGTGCCGCAGCATTTTCACTCATGTTGCGATCGCGCAAGAGCAGAAGAATACCTGGTATAGATATATTTCCGAGATGAATCCAATCGTCGAGATCCGCCCCCATCTCCGGCGACCGACTAGCAAAGGGGACCATCTTCCAATCCAACGGACGCTAGCATTTAGTGACATGGATTTGTCAATGGCTAAAAAAAAGAGGCACAATGGCATCGTCTTCAACTGAAGCATCGACAGACACGGTTTGCCTCCACCATGACAACGGATTGACGCAAGGCCGGTGCGCCACGACGTGAAAGGAACACTGAACAATTCACTTCTTCACGGAGCACGGTACCGTGAACGGCAATGGCAATGGCACGTGAGGTCTGCTAACGAGGAAACAATAAGGCGATTATTAAGTCCTTGATGTTGAGCAACATGTCCAATTCCTACTACTACTTCTAAACTAAGAGCATCTTATTCTCAACCGCGCCCGTCAATTTGACCAGAGTCATCTCCCCCCCCCAAAGAAAAAAGAAAAGAAAAGACCACCAAAGGGCTCCTCCCCCTTCCCCTCCTTCCCGTGAAGCCAAAAACGTCACCGCCGACCCGACTCACCATGACGTAGCTCCCCAGGCACCCCGCAGCCGAGCTCCAGAGTCCAGCCAAAGCTCACAAAGCTTCTTATTAAAGCTCATT
>JFGW01000451.1:0-18367 GCA_000729825.1 Epichloe sp. AL9924
AAATAGGAAAAATAGGAAAAATAGGAAAAATAGGAAAAATAGGAAAAATAGGAAAAATAGGAAAAATAGGAAAAATAGGAAAAATAGGAAAAATAGGAAAAATAGGAAAAATAGGAAAAATAGGAAAAATAGGAAAAATAGGAAAAATAGGAAAAATAGGAAAAATAGGAAAAATAGGAAAAATAGGAAAAATAGGAAAAATAGGAAAAATAGGAAAAATAGGAAAAATAGAATAAATAGGGTACATAAATAGAAATAATGAAAAATAATAGAGAAAGGTAAAAGAAAGGGAAAATAAGTAATAAAGATAATATAAACTTAGAAATAACTTAACTATATATATATAAAGAAAAGAGAAAAAAGGTAAAAAGGTAAAAAGGTAAAAAAAAGAGGTTATATAGGTTAGCTAGCTTAGCTAAGGGTTATGTTTAATATTAGGTCTAAATAAAATACCTTATAGTAATAGATTTAGTTATTTAGTTATTTTTCTTATAATAGATAATAAGATTAATAATTAACTAAATATCCTAAAGGCCTAAGGGTTAATAAATTAATCTCTTAGAAGCCTAATAAGCTTACTATTAGGATTCTAGTCTTTTCCTTTAGCACACTCTATAGTTATATCTCTTTGCCTAAATAGCCTATATATTAGCTTAAGGGATAAGGGGCTATAGTATTTATAAAAATATCTTTTTTTATAATACCTAGCTTATTTATAGTTATAGTTAACTACTAATTAGTATTAGTTATACTAAGGGTTATTATACTAGTGTATAAAGGGTTAAATTTAATAAAGTTAATAATAGATAATAGCTAAGAGAGAGAAGAGAAAAGAGAGAAGGAGAGAAATCTAGCTAGGAGAGAAAAGGAGGAAAAGTAAGTCTATAGTGTAAAGCTACTATAAGTAATGTAGGGTTACCTATGATATAGCTAATCGCATTGTATGTATCCCTTTTAGTAGACTTACCCTTTGGCCACGGTTAGACTAACTATCGTCTAAGGGTCCGAAGGAAGCCACATATATAATAATAGTGTAGTTTCTAGGCTCTTTAAGAGGAAAAACAGGAGAAACACAGAAAATATAGGATTAACATAGTAAATGTAATAAGCGTAATAAATAGGATAAATAGGATAAATAGGACTAATAGAATAATAGGATTAATAGGATTAATAGAATAAATGGGGTAAATAGATAGAAATAATAAAAAGTAATAAAGAAAGGTAAAAGAAAGGGAAAAATAGGTAATAAAAATAATATAAACTTAGAAATAATTTAAGAGAGCGTAGACTTAGAAATAACTTAACTATACGTAATATATATAGAGCATAGAGAAGTAAAAACTATTATAGTAAATAACTATAAAGAAAAGAGAAAAGTGGTAGAAAAGAGAGGTTATATAAGTTAGCTAGCTTAGCTAAGGGTTATGTTTAACGTTAGGTTTAAATAAAATACCTTATAGTAATAGATTTAGTTATTTAGTTAGTTTTCTTATAATAAATAATAATAATAATAATTAACTAAATATCCTAAAGGCCTAAGGGTTAATAAATTAATCTCTTAGAAGCCTAATAAGCTTACTATTAGAATTCTAGTCTTTTCCTTTAGCATACTTTATAGTTATATCTCTTTACCTAAATAGCCTATATATTAGCTTAAAAGGTAAGGGGCTATAGTGTCTATAAAAATATCTTTTCTTATAATACCTAACTTATTTATAGTTATAGTTAATTACTAATTAGTATTAGTTACACTAAGGGTTATTACACTAGTGTATAAAGGGTTAAATTTAATAAAGTTAATAATAATAAATGGCTAAGAGAGAGAAGAGAAAAGAGAGAAAGAGAGGAATCTAGCTAGGAGAGAAAAGAGGGAAAAGTGAGTTTATAGTGTAAAGCCACTATAAGCAGTGTAAGGTTACCTATAATGCAGCTAATTACATCGCGTGCATCCCTTTTAGTGGACCTACCCTTTGGCCACGGTCAGGCTAACTATCGTCCGAAGGTCCGAAGGAAGCCACAGTAATTGTTCAATTGTAATTGTAAAATTCTTCTTGTAATTAATTGTAATTGTAGTTATAGTTGTAATTAATTGTAATTATTACAACTACAACTACACAATTACATTTGTAGTTGTAATTAAATACAATCCTCTGAGAGAGATAGAACAATCACGGTCGCAGGGGGGTGTCAGGAGCAGAGTATTGTTTTCTAGCGTATAATTAAAGATATTATCCTATAAATTACGTAATCCTATAGAGATAAATCCCATGAAAAATACTATATATAAAAGTGGTTCTAAAAGTGGGCCGTTTGACTGTAAATTAGAAACACTACATTTGTAGTGTATTTTAAGTGCTAAAATGTAGTTAAATGTAGTTTTCTTACTTTACAGGCAAAGGACCCACTTTAGACCCACTTTTATATATAACTTTATTGTAGTTTTCTAGTTATCTATCTAAAAAAAGAAGTTTTATATCTATATGTATTTTCTAAGATATATATTATTTGTTAAAACAAAAACACACTACAAATCAATTGTAGTGCAATACTCTGGTTAGGAGCATGGATAGATGTTAGGGTCTTAGAGACAGTTAGGGCAGAGAGGCATAGAGGGTTCTTAAATTATCTTAATAGTAAAGAGCTACTCTCTAGCTATAAGTTTACTATATAAATATAAGGTAAGGTATATAGTAAGAATTACTTACTTTTAAATAGTAAGTTAGAGTTTAAAACCTTTATAATCTAACCCCTAGCTAGCTGCGTTCTTATAGCGTAGAAGAATCTAGTTAGCCCTCTGTTTATTTATTTATTCTAACGGAAGTCATAACAAGGGGGGATTGCGTTAATTTATACTGTGAGTAAAACTTAAACGAATTTAAGTTTAACTGCAGTTATAAATTATAATTCTTACGCTAATATAACCACAAAGTTTATTATAAACTTTGCTCTAACCTTATAGCCCCTTATATTTATAACCTTTAAGCTTATTCCTATTAAAGGTGTTATTTATTACTATAGTTATAATTTTTTGTTTATTAATTATTACACTAGCTAGGTATTACTAGTAATAATTGTATTCTTATAAATTAGATGTATTAGCCACAACCAATGACGCCAAAAAAAATAAAATCAATAGTATAATTTAGTAATACATAGAAAGTACCCTTTAATACAATAATTTTAATTAGGTAAAATAACTAGATTAGTACGCAAGTGTAGTCTTACAGTCCTCAAGGAAATAGCCACTAAGAGCTATTAATAGTGGCTGCCCCATGTGGGGCTTGTAGTCGTGTAAAATCAAATAGGGCAGCCCTAACTTAGCTGCGCACAATCCGCGCCCTTTCCGGACCCGGACTTGACCCGGACTTGACCCGAGCTTATAGCTTCGAGTCCATAACTACATTACATGCACATAAAATACTTTGTTCACTTATTAGTGATTTGTACATTGTGCGAGTTGCGACACAACCCACATTCCGCTGCTCAATCATAAAAAATAAAACTAATTCGTCTCGTAACGTTAGCCGTCCAGATGATGGCGTCTGAACCGCCGTCAAAGAAGAAGTGTCTTGGGATGGACTGCGAGAATGACGCCGGCTCGCTCCAATGTCCGACTTGCCTGAAACTGGGGGTCAAGGATAGCTTTTTTTGCTCCCAGGACTGCTTCAAGAAGAATTGGGTAAGAACTCCTCGATAACTTTCGGATTCTAGATATTTGTGGCTCAGTAGAGCTATATGTACATTGAAGTGGAAGTTCAATCTAACGATTTGCCTCTGACACTACAGAGCAACCACAAAGGCGTACATAAATCTCAAAGTAATATCCTCCACCACATTATACCCCCGAAAGCAATCTTACCAGATTCAGCTACCGGCTTCTACAACCCGTTCCCGAGTTTCTCATTTTCCGGCCCTTTGCGCCCGGTCTATCCACTTTCCGAGCATCGTACCGTTCCCAAGTCGATTCCACACCCCGTCTGGTGGCAGGATGGGAACCCAAGATACAGTCGTTCCTTGACCAACCGAAACAAGATCGAAGTCCTCGATGCCAGTGGAAAAGAAGCAATGCGAAAAAGCTGTCGATTAGCGCGAGAGGTTCTCGATATCGCGGCGGCCGTGGCGAAGCCAGGTGTGACGACTGATTACATTGACGATGTCGTTCACCAAGCTTGCATCGAGAGAAACGTGAGTGCGAGGTCCAAAATCGTTGAAATTTTGCTCTTGGGCTCTAGCACAAGACTACCTTTAATGGAGAGATCAAGTCTTGCCAAAGGAACCCTATCATAGCTCCAGCGGACATGGATCAATTGGGAAATAACTAACACCTTGAGGGACAAGTCTTATCCGTCCCCGTTGAACTATAACCACTTCCCCAAATCCTGCTGTACCTCAGTCAACGAAGTTATTTGTCATGGGATCCCCGACCAGAGAATTTTGCTTGATGGCGACATCCTTAACATCGATATTTCGCTGTATCACGAAGGTTATCATGCTGATCTGAACGAGACGTACTATATTGGCGACAAGGCCAAAGCTGACCACGAAAACGTTCGAGTCGTTGAGGCAGCCCGCGAATGTCTCGAAGAAGCGATCAAAGCCGTGAAGCCTGGCGTTCTGATTCGAGAGTACGGTAATATTATCGAAAAACATGCGAAAACGAAAGATTGTAGCGTCATTAGAACATATTGCGGACATGGTATCAATAAGCTATTTCACTGCGCCCCGAATGTACCTCACTATGCCAAAAACAAGGCGATTGGAGAATGCAAACCTGGAATGACGTTCACCATCGAGCCTATGATTGCCTTGGGTAAATATCGTGACATCACTTGGCCGGATAACTGGACAAGCACAACTATAGACGGGAAGCGAACTGCACAATTCGGTATGTGATCACAAATTGGTCATAGGTCTTTTTAGCTTATGAGACGATTTGGCATGCGGCATTCACAAACTTCGTACTGACATCTCTCTAGAGCACACATTACTCGTGACGGAAGACGGCGTTGAGATTCTTACTGCGAGAAAAGAAGACTCTCCTGGTGGACCTATAACTCTATCGCCAATGAATGTTACAAGTGGCAAAGAAACTAGCAGCGTCAAGTCTTGATCGCATGGAGGCGACCGAGATATCGCTTGCGTGTAATGCAGGATAATCTCATATGGCAGACTTGATCGTTTCAATCTGTAAGAATAAGTCTTGTCCTAATAAAGATTAGTGCTGAGCATGGTCTAATTGATGATGTAACACGACCTCTCTGTGACAGTAATTGCTGGCGAGACTTGGCAACACGTCGAATCAAGTCAGTGTGAGTTTGCGCCCAAAAAAATCCACGAATAGTCATAATTCTGGTTATTGAGTCATCATGACTTTGAAGTGTATTTGTTGCTGTTGTCACGCTTGGGCACAATTCATAATATGGAAGTTCGTATGCATCTTCATCTTGGCTTGTGAATTGATCAGGCATGACACCGTTATGATGCGATTTCCCTGAATGCGTACACACATAGACCATGCAGGAAACCCAGCATCTCCCATACGCCTCCAAGTGACTTTTTAATATGCATAAAATCATCGATCATTCTTTGGTAGTACGAATGTAGATATTATACTAAAGACGATCGAATGGAAATCAACGAGAGCATCGGGCCAACATCAGGCTGTTTTTGCACCTAAATAAGACCAGCGTCCCGCCACCGACTTAAAATGGGACCCGGAAACTGTCGCAAGGCATATAGGGGATATAACACGCAGAAATTAGTGGCCAGTCGGCTGCGCCTCTTTTTTCTAGTGCAACAGAAACAAGCAAAGCCCCCTCCTCCCTTAAAGTATTCGTCCACACGAGCCGTCACTTGTATGTAATGTGACCTAGCGTTCGGGCCAGACCATTGCAAGCGACCAGACTTAATACATCCCGCCCGTTCCACAACAAATTCTCGCAACGAGAACTCCTTTCTTCTAGTTTGAGCGTCCAGCCCCCAGAGTTGTCGGTCGCCGTATTCACCATTACTTCTCCTCATCCTCATCAAACCTCGAGAATTCGCTACTTAGTCCACTAGGCAGCGTGTCATACCTAAGCTGTCAAATTTTTAACACGCCGATAGCTTCATCTGACCTTGTCCATCCAACATCGTCGTCGCAATCGAAATCTGTAGGAATACGTCTGGCCACAATTAATTTCTTACCGTCGACCGACTTATTTTATTACGATTGCCCATCAATCCGACGCACTAACTCAGTGCTCTCGCCGTCATGATGTCTGGAGAAGCTTGGCTGTACCTACTGGCAGTGTTGATTAACGCGGTCAACCTCTTCCTGCAGGTATTCTTCACCATCATGTACAGCGACCTGGAATGGTGCGTCAACATACTTTGAATATCGCAATATGGCGATAAATCACGGTCCTGATCTGAAGAAATTGTGCGAAAGAACTCAGAATGCTAACTTGAAGAAGTGACTACATCAACCCTATCGAACTTTGCAACCGTCTAAACGCCTATATTATCCCCGAAGCCGCGGTCCATGGCTTCCTCACTTTTCTTTTCTTAATCAATGGCTACTGGATTGCGCTTATCCTCAATATACCTCTTCTCGCATGGAACGCCAAGAAGTGAGTATTGTGATAACCATATTTCGTGTCTCATTTCGAAAACTAACAAGGCAATAGAATTATCGACAACACCCACCTTCTAGATGCGACCGAAATCTTCCGCAAGTTGAACATCCACAAGAAGGTACATCGCGATCCTCTGTCTTAACCCAGTTTTACCAGACTAACCAGCGTACAACAGGAGTCATTCGCCAAGCTCGCTTTCCACTTGGTGATGTTCTTCTTCTACTTGTATAGCATGATTGTCGCCCTCATCCGAGACGAATCTTCCTAAGTTTGCGACGACACGCTTGACCTAAGAGCTAGATATTTGATCTCTCTTAGCATGATGTGTTACTGTTGCCTCTACGTATGGAATTGGCAATTAAAATTGATGACGATGCTATGCTAGCGTGGATTCGCTTGGAACAGCCCTGTTCCAAAGACTTGTGATGGGTAAATGGTGGGACACATTCATAGCGTAAGTCTCAAGAAATGGCTTTGGCATCTGTTTATGGATCACTGGCACCTGGTGGCACTTTGGCGTTTATTTTAGGAGGGCTTTCTTGTAGAGCGACTTCTTTTGATTTTGATCGTTCTATAATTCGCTTATTCAATGTCTCCAAGGGACAGAGAACTACTTAATTGACGCATTACACGAAATGTGGAATACATAATCCTTTTCATGCGTGCTCATCCGTCGCCATATAATAAGTTTCATAGGTAGGTAATTCGAGTGAGTGGAGTGATTGGAGCATCAGGCGTCAGCTTGCGGATTGAGTCACGTGATGAATTCGCGACTGAAAGCACCTTTTCTTGAGCCATTCGTTACCCACCCCAGTGCACCAGTGTTTACAATTCAATCTGAAGTCGATCATTTTCCTCGCGTAGTACCAATGGCTAAGATGGAGGGCTTTGGGGAGTACCCACCCAATATGGCTCCCCAAGATGCTCTTCTGGTTCGGCAGCAAGCAGAACAGGATCATGCTGTGGCTCCATATTCTATCGATGACCTATCGAGACCCAAATCTGGGCCACTGCACCCATTCAAGGACGATCTGACTTCTACAAAGCGCAAGAACATACTCACCGGTCATGCAGAAGAAACTTTCTTGAGCGAGCACACCTTCAGAAGCAAACACAGGGCTGCGGAGAGACGAGGGGGGCCAGAACGAGAACATCGAAGCGCTCGAACATTAAAAAAAGAATCCGTCAAACTAAAAGCTACTCGTCAAGCGAAAGGGGACTCTACTATCACTGAAGGACCTGGTTCTTACGTTGGTCCTTGGGCAAGGTACAACCGCTCAGGAAACGAGACTGTCAGAGAGGATGAAAATCTTGCTATTGATGGAGAGTACGAGGTAGCGGAAGAGGAGGAGGAGGAGGAGGATGTAGTCGAAAGCGGGACAGTACTTCAGCCACCTGAGATTGCACTATTTCGGCGAAGAGAAGTGGAAAAGCTTGGAGAAGAGACGACTATATTCCATGGCTCGCAGGAGCACGATTACCAAGGTCGATCATACATGCATGTACCACAAGATTTGGATATCGACCTTCACAAAGAGCCGGGCAGCTCAATCAACTACATTCCGAAAAAACAGATTCACTCATGGAAAGATCACACAATGGCTGTTACTGCGTTGCAATTTTTTCCTGGATCAGGGCACTTGCTGTTGTCTGCGAGCGCAGATACTACGGTCAGAATACGCGATACTTACCATGACAAAGAACTGCTGCGTTCGTATTCAGGCCATTCAAAGGCGGTCTCGGATATATGCTTTAACACGTCTGGTACGCAATTTCTGTCTGCTTCATACGATCGCACGATAAAATTATGGGATACCGAAACGGGCGGCTGCATCAGTAAATTTACCACGGGCAAGACACCACATGTCATCAAGTTCAATACAAATGCTGAACATGCGACCGAGTTCTTGGCCGGTATGTCAGACAAAAAAATTATACAGTTCGATACTCGAACACCGAACGAAATCGTCCAAGAGTATGACCACCATCTTGCCGCGATTAACACTATCACTTTTGTGGACCACAATCGCCGATTCATTACCACTTCTGATGATAAGTCCCTTCGTGCCTGGGACTATAATATACCCGTTCCTATCAAGTACATTGCCGAACCGGACATGTATCCAATGACGAACGCAGCTCCACACCCAAGTGGGAAATACGTTGCGTTTCAGAGTTCTGACAACCAGATCTTGGTATATGGTGCAAACGATAAGTTCCGACAGAACAGGAAAAAGAGCTACCGCGGGCATAACAACGCGGGCCTGGCTATAGGTTTGGATTGCAGTCCTGATGGACAATTTCTGGCTTCTGGCGACTCAGGTGGTTTTGTTTGTTTGTGGGATTGGAAGACCTGCAAGATGTATCATAAGCTAAAAGCAGGCACCCAAGCTATTACATGCGTGAAATGGCACCCGCAAGAAACAAGCAAAATTGTATCTGCGGGTCTGGACGGTGAGATCAGATATTGGGATTAATAGAATCACGAGCTTTCTGTTTTGCCTATTGTGCATCACGGTGTGACGTTGGTGAGGGAACAAGATCATATCAAAAAGCCACTGATCCCCTCACTATGCCTTATTCGAGCCGCATCTTTCTCACATTAAATCACATTTGATTGCACAAGCGTTCTGTTGACGTATATTTCTTTGACATGTTTGTCAGAAAACGGAAATGCGACACATTACGATTGAATCCCTCCGGTTTTGATATATGTGAGAGCCCAGTAGGCTCTTGGCTATCGGGGCTCGAGGAATGGAATCAACTGTCTGGCTGCCAAACACCTTATTCTGGGGAATCCGCAACAGTCATTGAAGTTGCTCTGTCCAGGTATCTCCAATTTTCCCATCCAGACTGTGTAATCAATGATTTGTTGCCTCGGGGACAATTGCAACGACGTTAGCTCTCAGAAGACATTCTCTGCTCGCTGGATGGCAACACTTGATAGAATCACGTGGGGATGCCGCTTCGTGCTTGTAAATAGATAGTCGAGGTATATTTCGACATGTTCAAATACAAAGGGAGACGGACTTTCTTTCCCCTTAATCAGTACAAGACTTGAACACCCATTAACCGTTGACACCTTGTGCAAGCGCAACCCTCCTCTTGTCTAGATCATCCAGTCCATATTTTGACGTTGCTCTTGTCAAAGCTACATTGTGCAATCCTTGATGCATTTGACAAAACAACATCGGCAAAGACTTGATTTTCCGCGGCATGATTTCGTATCGAATATGAAAAGTTATCGTGCTCAGCAGGAGGCAAGACTTATCAAAAGGACTAGGGTGGCTAGATCAACCAATACCACTGAACATGGACATAACCTGCCATCTTTGAGGCACTGCCCCCATAATATTGACTTGCTTGAAGGCGCAATTGACTCGTCAAGCTTCGGCTGATCTGATCGACCAGTGACTCCGGATTTGCTGATGCTTGCCACAAGCGCACTGGAAGTATGATTCCGGGAAGTCGACCCGCTAACCCACGAAAAACGGCGAAACCTAGGATATTGATGCTGCGGGGGATTATACAATAACTCTTTCGGCCTTGCGCTTATACCGACGATGGGACAAGGTGTCTGCCATCCATTTTGACAGTCACATCGGCGAGACTTTCCCCTTCCCTCGTGCGCGAATTAGTTGCAGTTTTTTTTTTGTGCAGGTCAAAGTGAGAAAGATGTACTGATCGGTATGCTCTGCAGATACTTGGGACCCAAAAGTACTCGGTATTAGTTCCCCTTTAAACCACTATTGTCTTCCGATGTCTCGCCGCAACTTTCTTTTCTCTGAATAACTTACCAATAGCCAGGCGGTGGCATTTCAAACTATGCGTAGGTGCAAAATTCTGTCTATTCTGCAAGGTTGTATGAGTTTTTCTTGACTGAAAAAACTTTTATGGCTTCCATACCATCACTGCCCCTGAAATATACTTGCGTGGTATTTTATCTATGATTGATACTATCCTCGAACGTGTCAGGGGAACCAGAGTCTACATAAGTGTTGACATCAAATAGTGATCAAGATCGTCCGCGTCCTTGATTGAAAAGATATCAGATATCCAGGGAAGCGCGAGCATTTGCTTTTGGCCTGCTTTTCACCCTCCTCGGGAAGAGGCATGTGCTATCCGCACCCGCCTTCTAGGGAGAAGATGGACGTAAAGGGATTCGCCACAATTTGCCCAGACACACTGACTGATAGAGGCAGAGCACCTTGCGCCAGACTTGATGTGTTTCGCCTCTCTCTGACTATTGCTATTAACATGGGCAAGCAGAGTGAGCATGGCGAACGACGTGTCCAGAAAAAAACTAACCGTTGTGTTTCACTTCTTTACTCTGGACGGGGACATACCCCACGAGTCAGCAATGTTTGTTCGCCAATGTGCTTTACCCCTGACCCCTGCAAAGGCGTGCATACCGGGCAGTTGGTTCTCCACGACTGCAGGCCGCCTCTCCTTGGACTCTGTGCGGTACTCCGTATTACACAAGCACACGAGCACACAAGCACATCGTTGACAGCGAGTGGTTTGAGCATTCACATGATGAACCCGACAGGCATCACGGTGGGTGGCCTAACTGCCGCCCGGAAGTGTTGCCCGATGGCGGATACAGCGTCTATGACGAATAATATGCGCTCACGACCGTATCGGGGGAGCTGAAAATGCACGTCGCTAAACGCGATAAATCATATTAGAAGCATATAACTTCTAATATAATAGCTTTCTCTATAAAAGAGAAGCTTTTATCCTTCTATTTATATAATAGAAAATAGCTTTAATTTAATCCTTTTTTCTATACCTTTATCCTACTAGGGGATATCTTTTCTAAGTTACGTGCCTAACGCATATTAGTTATAAGCCTAGAAGGTATATGCCTATAACTTCCACTAAGTCCCCTATATATAAGATATATATATGTACTTCTCCCTACTAATTACCTAAGTATATAATAGATTTAACCACTTCTCTATACCTAAGTCTTAAGACTAGCGTTAAGTTAGTCTTTTCTAATAAGTAAGAAGAATAATATAAAGCATTAAAGCAAGCTACCTAGAGCTAAGAGATCTAGGAAAGAGTTAATCCCTAGCTCCTAGAGCTTAACTCTAACTACCTAGAAAAGCCCTTTACTATTACTCCTAAGTTATATAAAGCTCTTATTATAAAGAATTAGGGAAATAATACTATAAAGCTTACTTTCTAAGAGGCTTTATCCTTCTTATCTTATAAGTTTATATCTAAGTATTAAGTATATAAAGTAATAAAGTCCTAAGAAAGGACTATTAGTACTTAGATTATAAGTACTATTAACCTAAATACTTACACTATAGTAATTAATAAAATTAAGAAGGGTAATATAAATAATAAGAAACTTACTCTTTAGCAAATCTTTATTAAGCTTAAGAAAAGGTTTTCTCTAGGGTAAGTTATTATTAAGTTAGAGGTCTTAGTAAAGTATATAGCTTATCTTAATAACACTAAATATATAAATATATAATTTAAGTATTAGATTAAGTAATAGGGGAAGCTATACTAGAAAGCATTAATATATAAGATTAATAAGGTTTAGGGTCCTAATATAATTTATAACTTTATTATAGCTATTAGAGCGCGCTTTAACCCTAAATAAGCAAAAACTAAGATTATATAACTAGTATAGTCCTCTAACTCTCTTCCTAAAGATATAACTCTTTAAGGAATTACTTCTAAGTATATAAGATACTATAGGGCAATGTAAGCTATAAGCTTAGCCTCTAGAAAAGAAAGCTATATAACTACCCTTAGGGAGCGCTTTAACTAAGGTAATAAAGGTTAAAAGAATAATAGTCTAAAGAAATACCTCTACTATATAGGAAAGGCACTAACTACACACTTTTAGTCTCCCTAAGTATACTATAGCTTACACTACGTAGTAACTAGTAAGAAAGCTCTAGGATTTAAGCCTTCTATAAAAGTTAACTATAAGAAGGTTAAGGAATGCTATAAAAGCGCTAAATAAAAGAACCTACGCTCTAAGGTAGTAAAGGATAGGTAAATAGTAAAAGGCATTAAGGATTATAAAGAAGAAAAGTTACCTAGTGCTATTATAGTAGTAATTATTAACCTAAAGATTCTTAAGAGAGTAATTCTAGCTCTAGGAAGCTATACTACACTTAAGAACATAAGATATATACTCTCTAAGAGCACTCTCTTTAATAACTACAGCGCTCTTTATATTATAAATAATATTAGTTACTTTAAACCTAGCACCTTTAATAAAATATATAATGATTACCTTAAGGCTAGAATAACCTCCTTCTAGATTACTAGAAGAGGTACTTATATAATTAAGAACATTTTTAACGGACTAAAGGGAGAGCTTATAGAAAGCCTTACCTTATATAACATTACACTTATGCCTGGTTTTTATGTAAATATTGTGTTAGAGAGCCTTCTTTAAAAGAAGGGTATTTAGTATTATAAAGTAAACTGCTCCTTATGTGTTAGACCCTTTTATAAAAGCTTATTATTAGTAAAGCTTTAGAGAAAGTATAATATTATTTTCCTTTAATATAAGCCTCTCTTTTCTTATAAAGGTCCTAAGTAAGTAGTGAATTTAGCTATAGCACTAGTAATCTTCTTAATAATTAATTTAGAAGTATATAATAATACATAACGCTTATAGCGTGATTGCCTAAGCAGGGACCCGCGCCCTATATAAGCAGACCCTAAAGAGCTATAGTATCTTTATTCTAGGTACCTTAGTAAGGATACTCTAGCTAAGAGTTACACTTATATAAGGGGAGTGTAATTATATAGAATAAAGCGTAAGGACTGTAAGACATGTTCTTTTATTTACGCTTACTAAGTTATTTTAAGAAGACCACTAGAATATATATTACTAAGGCCTTTTTAGAGGATTTATTAGGACCTTTAGGACTATAAGCCTAGTTATAATAGTATAAACTAGTTAATAGTTATAAAAGATAAGTTCTTAGGCATAATTTATATATATATATTACCTAATAAATCGTAGGTAATAGTGTTTAATGTATTAATTTACCTTAAATAATAGGTTATAAGGCAATTTGGATTGTTAATTGCAAAGATTAGGCAAGATTATAAAGGAGCTATTATTAGCTAATTTAAAGATATAATCTTTTAAATATAGGCACGCTTATAAGGCATTAATCTTAAGCTTATGCCTCTATACACTTATAAACCTAATAGAGTTACAGAGAGGGCAAGGCAAATAATTACATTATAGTTAAATGTAATGCTTATAGGCATAAGGCTACTACTAAATCTATAGTTAGAGAGTATATAAGCAGCAGTGTACCTATATAATATAAGCCTTGTTTAATAATCTAGGTAGAAAACACTATTAGAAACCCTAGAAACCTAGTTCTATAATAATGCTTAGTTACTAATAAGGGAGCCTATAGCTAACCTAAGGCTAGATTAGAGCGGGTTATACACATATAGCTGTTGCGCTTATTCTCTTTAAAGGGATTATAAAGCTAATAAACACAGATAGTTCTATAAGACAAATCCTAGGGGCTATATTAGATATCTAGTTAGGTACTCTGCCTCTAATATATATTATATTTAGATACTAAGACTAGGAAAGGTTATAATAACAAGGAATATTATGTTTAATAAGTTAATTTTTTATAATCTAGCTAAGGAAAGCGTAATAGAGCTATTAATTAATAAGCTTAAAACATAGTTCTAAGCCCTTAAAATAGACACTAAACTAGATAAAGAATTAAATCTTTTCCTTACACTAATTAAACCCTAAAAGGATTAGACTAAGAGTTTAAACTTAGAGGTAGAAGCTCTATAGACTTCTTAGCTAAAGGAAAGAGAAGCTATATATCTTAATAAGTAAATTAGACTTTAAATACCTTAGCTATTACTAGATCTAGTAATTAGAGAGTAGGAGACTCCTAATTTAGAAGCTTAGGAGAGCGAAAAGGAGTATAACGCTCTAGATTTACACGCTTAAGAAAGTAATATAATAATAGATCTAATAAGTAGTAAGCAGGATGCTACTATAAGGGCTTAGGAGAGCTAATGTCCTTATAAGGTTCTAGAACACTAAGCACATAATACTAAGGACTAAGTTATGAATAACTTAATAGGTAATTAACTACCTAAGCTAGTAAATAAAGTAGAGAAAAACTAGTAATAAGATAAACCTGTAGGAGCAGATGCTAGACTAGCTACCTACGCAGAGGGCTTAAAGGGAGCTCTAGTTACATAGCTAGAAATCGCAGAATAAAGTCTTAGAATAGTTACACACAAAGGTATACAAATAAGCTTAAGATTACAAATAAAGAGAGCATAGGGTAATGTTCCTTCTTACGCTTAGCTAATAGGGAGAAAGAGGAAAGGACCTAATAAAGCTCTTATTAATAGCCTCTAGGACCTAAAGGATCTCTTTATTAAGTATAGGAAGACTAAGGAGGGAGACCCTTATAAGCTCTTTCTAGGAGATTAGGATTTTAAGCGCTATAAAACTGTGTTTTTAGTGATTAACACGCATTATAATAAAGAAAACAGATCATACCTTAACCTAAAGAGAAAGGTAGGGACTATTTATTAATTAAACCTCACTAAACCTCTAAAGTTATAGAAGAAAGCAAAGGACTATCTATTTAGAGAAGAATAGTTAAAGGCAATGTATAAAGAGATTAATAAGCTAAAAGAACAAGGAATATAGCAGTAAATAAAGCGTTCTATAGCTTATTTAAAGCTACTGCTATTAAAATAGGTGTTTTCTTATAAGTTTAATAAGAAGGGGATGTTAGTCTATTGCAAAGCGCGCTTATACATGCGCGGAGACCTCTAAGACATCTTTATAATCAAACACACCTATACTACAACGCTTACTACGCATATGTTCTGTGTATTTATAGCTCTAGTTACTAGATTTAACTTAGAGACTAGGCAGTATAATATTAAGAATACCTTCCTCTATGCTAAACATAGAAAGGATAGAATACTTATAATATATAAACTCCCTAAAGGCTTCATAATACTTAGAGAATATATAGAATTACTTAAGGCCCTCTATAGATTAAGAGACTCCTTATAACTATAGTTTAAGGAATTAAGTAAGTTACTTAAGAAGCTTAGGCTTAAATTAAGCAAAGAGAAGCCTTGCTTATTCTATATAAAAGATTAAACTATTTTCCTTATATTCTTTATAGATAATATTCTTATAGCGTTTTATAAGGATAATAAAGAGATTACTAACTATATTTCTAAAGGCCTAAAGGAGGCATATAAATTAGATAAGAAGGGTAAAGTAGGATTCTTCCTAGGGATCTAAATTATTAGAGATTAAGTATAACAGAGGGTATATCTTAGTTATAAGGTATATATTAATAAGATTAGGGAGAAATTTAGGTAAGTAGGAAAAGGCACTTTCCTTACTATACTAATCCTAGTAGTAAAGTATTATAAGTTTAAGGGTAAAGCTAAGAAGTAAGTAATAAAGATCTACTAGGAAAAGATTAGATTAATCCTATATACTATAATTATAATTAGGCCTAACATAGCTTTTGCAGCGGCAAAGCTATTATAATACCTAACGAATCCAGGACTAGAGCATATAAAGGTAGTAGACTAAGCTATCCGCTATTTGCTTATTATAAGCAAACTCACGCTATACTATAGTATAACCACTAAACTTTAAGCTCTTTAAATCTTAAGTAATACCTTCTTTATAGATAATCTTAAGACTTATAAATTATTATAAGGATACTTAATTACTCTCTTTAGTAAACCTATTATCTAGAAAGCTACACGCTAAATAACAGTAATAACATTTATAATAGAGGCTAAATTACTTGCTTTACAATAGGTAGCAAAGGAGACTATAAGCCTTTATTGCCTATTTAGAGATATTAAATTTAATGCCTATAAAGACTAGATTATTAATTGCAAGAATTAATAAATAATTTAGCTTATACTAAATAAGAGCAAGTAATTAAACACTTAACTGCATTATATTAATATTTATAATATATAGTTAAAGCAAGAATTTAAGAAAGGAAGCTTTAAAATTACGTATTTACTAATAGCAGAGATGCTTGCTAATAGGTTTACAAAAGCGTTAAATTATTAGCACTTTAAACGCTTTAGATTAATACTTAGTCTAGTGGATTTACGCATATTATATAACATTTAAAGCGTATAAATCATTAAGGAATCACAGGCATGTTAATAAGGGGGCATAAAATTAATTACCCTAGAAATACATAAAGACCCCTTCCTTAGTAAATAAAGCGCTACTAAGGCAAATATAGTTAGTAAAACGCTAAACGCTAAATACTATTATGCAAAAAAACGTATATAAATGCTATTCTAAACATAAGGGAAAAGGACTTATATAAGAAGGTAAATAACCTCCTTAAGATATACTATTACCTTAGTTACTTTCTTATTATTTACTACTAAAAAGCCCCTAGTAGTACCCTTAGCCCTATTGCTTAAAGTAATAACCTCTTTATATATAGAATCTAGCTCTATAATAAGTTCTAATTAGAGTTATAGCGCCTTATAATACTACTTTACTATCTATATAATATATAAGAAAAAGAGCAGTTAAAAGAGGGATTAAGAGCGCTATACCTTAGAGTTATTATCTAGCGCTAATAATATTTGCTTAGCAAGAGGAATATAAGTATTATATAAAGGCTAATAATAATAATTACTTACCTTATATAAGTAGTATCTCTAAGATTATCTAGACCTAACCTTATAGTAGTAACCTAAATTACCCTTACCTATAATACCTGCTTAAACATACCTATTATAGGAAATATCTTATAAAGGACTATAAGGGTTAGGTATATTAGGCTATAAGGTTAGCATAGAGTAAAAGGGTAAGGAGAGCTTAGTATAAATAGGTTACTTCTACAAAGATTATAGAGAATTATACCTTATATAACTACCTCTTACCTAGGCCCTAATAGGACATAAGGTTTGTAAAGGAGTATGTGTAGTGCACTCTCCTTATGCCTTAATAAGAGGTTATAACTTATTAGTAAGCTACTTAGAGCTAGCTAGGGGAATAAGAGAATTATTATAAGCTACACTAAAGCTTAGATAGAAGTTTAAGGCTAAAGTATTAGTAATATAAAGCTTGCGCTTAGAAGTAGTTAAGCCCTCCTAAGAGCTAGCCTCCTCCTCCACTTAAGCTAATATATAAAGAGATATATTAATTAAAATATAAGGATAGTTAATAAAAAGTATAATAAAAAGGTAAGAAAAGGAAGCCTATAACTATTATATTAAAAGAGCTTTTACTAAGGGGAGTATAGGTATAAAAGTAAGAGAGCTTACTTTAACTTTATAATAAATTTGCCTACTACTAAAACACTATATATTTACTAGATAAGGTAATAGTTAGTAATCTTAATAGCCTTAATACTAACTAGGGGGTATGTTACTTAATAGCGAATATAGCGTCTATAATAAATAATATACGCTTATAACTGTATTAGGGGAGCTGAAAATACACGTTGCTAAACGCAATAAATCACATTAGAAGCATATGACTTCTAATATAATAGCTTTCTCTATAAAAGAGGAGCTTTTATCCTTCTATTTATATAATAGAAGATAGCTTTAATTCAATCCTTTTTTCTACACCTTTATCCTGCTAGGGGATATCTTTTCCAAGTCACGTGCCCAACGCACATCAGGAAGGAGGCCCAGGCCACCAAACCGGGGAGGGGGTGGGGCGGGGCGGGGCGGGGCGGGTCGAT
>JFGW01000452.1:0-18324 GCA_000729825.1 Epichloe sp. AL9924
CAACAGGAAGTTTATATTTAGAGTAAAGGAATAGCTAGCGTTTAACTAGCTAAAAGATACCTTTTAGTAAGCGCCTCTTCTCTATTATTATAACCTAAGTTAACTAGTATGTATTAAGATAAATACTTCTATTATTATAATAGTAGGAATCCTATTATAATAGGATAATAAGGGCTATTAGTATTTAGTAGCCTTTTAGTTAAGGAAGTTTATAAATGCTAAGTATAATTATAGTATAGCTAATTAAGAGTTACTTACTATAGTAAAATTATTTAAGTACTACTAATACTATATTAAAGGCATAGTAACTCTAGTAAAGGTCCTATTAGACTACTATAACTTATAGACTTTTATAAGGTAGTAAAAGCTAAATAAAAGGTAGGCTAGATAGTGTATATTCCTTTGCCCCTTTTACTTTATAATTAGGTATAGACTAGGGAAAAGTAACCTAGTAAATACACTATTAAGGAGATCTAATTATAAAGGTAAACCCCTAATAAATAAGGCACTTTTACTAGAACTTTAGAAGAAAATAATAGCTACTCAAGAAGTAGTAAAAGAAAAGATACTAATATATTAAAGAAAACTAGGTATATTACTAGTCTTAGATATAGAGAGGCTTAATAAGATATCTTTAGGGAAGGAAAATGCCCTAGCCCCTATAGAGAAAGCTCTAGAGGCTAGAGTAGCCTAGTTAAGAGGCTAGATAGCTACTATAAATCTAGTAAAAGATTAGCTAAATAAGGGTAATTTCTAGGAGAAGGTAGTGTATATCTAAGATATTAGCATAGTATAAGAGATATAAGGGGCTATTACATTACTAAATCCTTACTAATCTAAGGTAAATAAACTATTAGCGTAATTACTATAGAAGGCATAGGATTAAGACCTAGATTTATAAAGATCAAATAGTAAGACTAATAACTCCTTAGTAAAAGGGAAGGGAAAGGCTAGTCTATAGTTATATAGCATAAGGGGTCTCCTAATATACTAAGACTAAGTAGTTATTCCCTAGGAGCCTATCTTATAATAGAAGCTTTTATAGCTACACTATAATAATTCACTAGTAAGTTACTTTAGGACTAAGTGTACTCTTAAGCTATTAAAGTATTACTTCTAGTAGCTAGCTATAAGTAAGTCTATTTTAGACTATATTATAAGCTATAGGGTTTACTAATAAGTAGTGGCTAGATAGCATTACCTATATAAAAGCCTTAAATTACTACTAATACTAAGGTAACTATAGGCAAAGATCTTAATAGACTTTATTATAGGATTACCTATTAGGTAAGCTAGTAAGTAAGAAACTAACGTAATCCTAGTAATTATAAACTAATTCACTAAGTACTCTGTTTTCCTACCTATAACTACTACTATTAATATAGCTAAATTAGCAGAGCTTTTCTATAGGGAGATTAAACTATAATTTAGGGCACTAGAGGGCATTATATCTAATAGGGGATTAGTCTTTATAAGCTAATTCTAGTTAGACTTATATTACCTATTATACATAAAGTAAAGGCTTTTTATAGTATTTTACCCCTAAACTAATAGGTAAATAAAGAGAATAAACTAAGTGCTTAAGCATTACCTTTAATACTTTATTATAGAGAACTAGTAAATATAGCTAAAGCTACTTCTAGTAGCCTAATTTATATATAATAATATAGTTAATAAGACTATAGGTTACTCTCTAAACTACTCCCTTATAGGATATTTACCTAAGTTTTACCTAGCTCTTAGGGATAAGATTAAGGAAGGGAAAGTACTAGAAGCCTATATATATATTATAAAGTTATATAAAGTTAGGGAGTAACTAAAGGAAAACTAGGCAAAAGCCACTAAAACCTAGGTAAAGTACTATAATAAGCGCCACTAGCTATTAACCTTAAAAAGAGGTAACTTTATAGTATTATTAGTAAAGAATATTAGACTTAAGGATATAAAATAGAAGCTAATCCCTAGATTTATTAGACTATTTTAAGTACTTAATACTATAGGAAAATAAGTATACTAACTAGTATTACCTAAAAAGTATAGTTAGCTATATAATATATTTTATATTAGTTTACTAGAGCTATAGAATTACTATAAAGATAATAGGGATAAGGAAATGCTAATACTAGACCTTAAAAATAAAGAAAATAAGTATAAAGTAAAGGAAGTTAAAGACTATAGGAAGACCTATAAAGGTAATAAATACCTAGTAAAATAGAAGGGTTAGCTAAGTAAATATAACTAATAGGTCCTAGCTAAAGATATAAAAGGTATGTAATATATAATTTAGGTATTTTACTAAAGTAAATCCTATAAAAGAGATAGTAAGATATAAGTAAGTTATAGGCAAAGAGATGTAATATTCCTATAAAAAAGGCCTAGCCTTACTAGCTACTATTACACTCTAAACTAAGAAACCTTAGATTACTTACTAAAAAACAAATAAAAACATACCTATAAAGTAAGGAGACTTAAAGGAAACCCCTCTATTATAGCCCCTTTATATAAAAGAACTATATCTCTATAAAGAAAGTACTTACCCTAGTCCTTATTCTTACTAATTAGCTCTTATATTACTTAGTAAAAGTAATGCTTTATAATACCCTAGGGTATAAAACCTAGGTTATAAGACCTTAAATATAAAGTTACCTTTACCTTCTAGGTATAGGAAAGTTTATAATAGTTTAGCTATAAAAAGGTTAGTAAAAAAGTAGTAAAAAGAATTAGAGTACTTATTACCCCTAGGATAAAAGCTAGAAATATAGTAATAAAAAGTTACTAGTAGGAAATAATATACTAGTTATATAAAATTAATACCTCTTACCCTAAGAAATAAGTAAAAGACTAGTATATAAGTAAGGAAAAAATAGACTTAATAGACCTTTATAGCCTTAGTAAGGCTAAATATAATATAGTGTGCTATATTAGTATAATTAAACCCTAGTATTAGGTTTAGATAAGCCCTAGTAAAACTAAAGTAAGTTACCTTAGAGAATATTTAGTCCTTTAGGTCTTCCTTATATAAGCTACTAAGGGTAACTATAAGGGTTTATACCTAGTTTATTAGCGCTAAAAGATCTAAAAAGTTACCTTTTATAGTAGCTATAGCCTATATAAAGATATTAATAATAAGGGACTAAAAGATATAGGAATAGTAGTATACTTATAGTATTATAAGTATTACTATACTTATAATATTAAATATAGTATTTTAAATATTTTACTATTATAGTAGTAGTAAATAATTCTATAGGGAATTAATAGTTAATCTAAGGTAATTTAGGCTTAGATAGTAGGCTTTTCTTAAAGTTAGTATATCTAGTGTATAAATAGTATATATAGGAGTATTTCTTTAAGGGAATTGTGAGAACAATGATAGCTAGGCAAGAGGTATAGGGGCTCTGGTATATTGACTAAAGCTTGCTAGGTCTAAGTGTGTTATGCGTGCGAGTTGCTAGCTTATAGCTAGCGGCTTGCTAGTGTTATGTAGACCTAGCCCTAGGGTGCGGCCTATCCGCGGGGCGCGCTAGTAGTGCGCCTATATTATAAGTGGGGCCTTATAATTATCCCCCCACTTATAGCTAGGCTCCTAAATAGCTTCCACTAGCTTCTATATAGCTATTTACTAACTAGCTACTATATTAAAATAATAACAAATAATAATAGCGTTTAAGTATAAATTTGCCTTTAACTCCTTATTATATCGCGTACTTTTTACCTCCGTATCCCTAGTTAACTTTTTAAAACTATTATAATACCTTAAGCTACTATTACATTCCCCTTGCTAATTGCCTTACTTTTACTATAGACTTAGACTATATTCCTTTAAAGAAATATTCCTATATATATTATCTATACACTAGATATGCTAACTTTAAGAAGAGCCTGCTATCTAAGCCTAAATTACCCTAGATTAACTATTAATTCCCTATAGAATTGTCCGCTACTACTATGATAGTAAAACATTTAAAACGCTATATTTAATATTATAAGCGTGGTAACACTTATAACACTATATATATACTGCTATTCCTATGTCTTTTAGTCCCTTATTACTAATATCTCTATATAGGCTATAGCTACTATAAAAGGTAACTTTTTAGATCTTTTAGCCCTAATAGACTAGGCATAAACCCTTATAGTTGCCCTTAGTAGCTTATATAAGGAAGACCTAGAGAACTAAATGTTCTCTAAGGTAACTTACTTTGGTTTTGCTAAGGCTTATCTAAATTTAATACTAGGGTTTAATTATGCTAATATATCACACTATATTGCGTTTAGCCTTACTAGGGCTATAAAGGTTTATTAGGTCTATCTTTTCCTTACCTATACACTAGTCTTTTACTTACTTCTTAGGGTAGGAGGTATTAATTTTATATAACTAGTATATTATTTCTTACTAGTAACTTTCTATTGCTATATTTCTAGCTCCTATCCTAGGGGTAATAAGTACTCTAATCCTTTTTACTATCTCTTTGCTAACCTTTTTATAGCTAAACTATTACGAACTTTCCTATGCTTAGAAGGCAAAGGTAACTTTGTGTCTAAGGTCTTATAACCTAGGTTTTATGCCCTAGGGTATTGCTAAGCATTGCTTTTACTAAGTAATATAGGAGCTAATTAGTAAGGATAAGGACTAGGGCAAGTACCTTCTTTATAGAGGTATAGTTCTTTTATATAAAGGGGCTATAATAGAGGGGTTTTCTTTAAGTCTCCTTACTCTATAGGTATGTTTTTATTTATTTTTTAGTAAGTAGTTTAAGGTTTCTTAGTTTAGAGTGTAATAGTAGCTAGTAAGGCTAGGCCTTTTTTATAGGAATATTATATCTCTTTGCCTATAACTTGCTTATATCTTGCTATCTCTCTTATAGGATTTACTTTAGTGAAATGCCTAAATTATATATTACGTGCCTTCTATATCTTTAGCTAGGACCTATTAGTTATATTTACTTAGCTAACCCTTCTATTTCACTAGGTATTTATTACCTTTATAGGTCTTCCTATAGTCTTTAACTTCCTTTACTTTATACTTATTTTCTTTATTTTTAAGGTCTAGTATTAGCATTTCCTTATCCTTAGTGTCTTTATAGTAATTCTATGGTTCTAGTAAACTAATATAAAATATATTATATAGCTAACTATACTTTTTAGGTAATGCTAGTTAGTACGCTTGTTTTCCTATAGTATTAAGTACTTAAAATAGTCTAATAAATCTAGGGATTAGCTTCTATTTTATATCCTTAAGTCTAATATTCTTTACTAATAGTACTATAAAGTTACCTCTTTTTAAGGTTAATAGCTAGTAACGCTTATTATAGTACTTTACCTAGGTTTTAGTAGCTTTTACTTAGTTTCTCTTTAGTTACTCCCTAACTTTATATAACTTTATAATATATATATAGGCTTCTAGTACCTTCCCTTCCTTAATCTTATCCCTAAGAGTAAGGTAAAACTTAGGTAAATATCCTATAAGGGAGTAGTTTAGAGAGTAACCTATAGTCTTATTAACTATATTATTATATATAAATTAGGCTACTAGAAGTAGCTTTAGCTATACTTACTAGTTCTTTATAATAAAGCATTAGAGGTAATGCTTAAGCACTTAGTTTATTCTCTCTATTTACCTATTAGTTTAGGGGTAAAATGCTATAAAAAGCCTTTGCTTTATATACAATAGGTAATATAGGTCTAACTAGAATTAGCTTATAAAGACTAATCCCCTATTAGATATAATGCCCTCTAGTGCCCTAAATTATAGTTTAATCTCCCTATAGAAAAGCTCTGCTAATTTAGCTATATTAATAGTAGTAGTTATAGGTAGGAAAACAGAGTACTTAGTGAATTAGTTTATAATTACTAGGATTATATTAGTTTCCTGCTTGCTAGCTTACGCAATAGGTAATCCTATAATAAAGTCTATTAAGATCTCTGCCTATAGTTACCTTAGTATTAGCAGCGATTTAAGGCTTCTATATAGGTAATGCTATCTAGCCACTACCTATTAGCAAACCCTATAGCTTATAATATAGTCTAAAATAGACTTACTTATAGCTAGCCACTAGAAGTAATGCTTTAATAGCTTAAGAGTGCGCTTAGTCCTAAAGTAACCTACTAGCGGATTATTATAGTGTAGCTATAAAAGCTCCTATTATAAGATAGGCTCCTAGGGAATAACTACCTAGTCTTAGTATATTAGGAGACCCCTTATACTATGTAACTATAGACTAGCCTTTCCCTTCCCTTTTACTAGGGAGTTATTAGTCTTACTGTTTTGCCTTTATAGATCTAGGTCTTAATCCTATGCCTTCTGTAGTAATTATACTAATGGTTTATCTGCCTTAGATTAGTAGGGATTTAGTAATGTAATAGCCCCCTATATCTCTTATACTACGCTAATATCTTAGATATACACTACCTTCTCCTAGAAATTACCCTTATTTAGCTAATCTTTTACTAGATTTACAGTGGCTATCTAGCCTCTTAACTAGGCTACTCTAGCCTCTAGAGCTTTCTCTATAGGGGCTAGGGCATTTTCCTTCCCTCAAGATATCTTATTAAGCCTCTTTATATCTAAGACTAGTAATATGCCTAGTTTTCTTTAATATATTAGTATCTCTTCTTTTACTACTTCTTTAGTAGCTACTATCTTCTTTTAAAGTTCTAGTAAAAGTGCCTTATTTATTAGGGGTTTGCCTTTATAATTAAACCTCCTTAATAGTGTATTTACTAGGTTACTTTTCCCTAGTCTATGCCTAATTATAAAGTAGAAGGGGTAAAGGAATATATACTATTTAGCTTGCCTTTTATTTAGCTTTTACTACCTTATAAAGATCTATAAGTTATAGTAGTCTAATAGGACCTCTACTAGAGTTACTATACCTTTAACATAGTGTTACTAGTGCTTAAATAACTTTACTATAGTAAGTAACTCTTAATTAGCTATACTATAATTACACTTAGTGTCTATAAACTTCCTTAACTAAAAGGCTACTAAATGCTAATAGCCCTTATTATCCTATTAAGATAGGATTCCTACTATTATAAAGATAGAAGTATCTATCTTAATGCGCACTAGTTAACTTAGGTTATAATAATAAAGGAGAGACACTTGCTAAAAGGCATCTTTTAGCTAGTTAAACACTAGCTATTCCTTTGCTTTAAATATAAACTTCCTAGTCTAGGTGCTATTTTAACTGCCTTTTATTAATATATATAGAGGTGCTATAATCCTAGAGTATTTATAGATAAACTATTAGTAGAAGTTATAGAATCTAAGGAATAACTATATATCCTTAAAGCTTATAGGTTTCTTTTAATCTTAGATTATATTAACCCTATGCGTATCTATTAAGATCCTATTAACTAATAGAATAAACCCTAGGAATTTTACTAACTCCTAGTAAAATAAGCACTTTAAGGGTTTTATATATAGCTTTACTAACCTTATGTGTTCTAGGACTTCCTTAATATATATAGTATGCTCCTCCTGTGTTTTTAAGAAAATAAGGATATTATCTAGATATACTATATAAATAGTGTTAACTAGCCTATAAAGCGCTTTGTAAATATAGCTTTAGAAAGTAGCTAGGGCATTTGTTAACCTAAAGGGCATTATAAGATATTTATAGTGTCCGTAATATGTGCGAAATATAGTCTTTTACTTATTACCCTCTTTAATATAAATTTAATAGTAAGTATCCTTAATATTAATCTTTAAGAAGTAGCAAGCCCCTTAATAATAGTCTAGGATCTCTAAAATTAGGGGGAGAGCGTAGTAATTCTTTTATATTACCCTATTAAGTCCCTAATAATTTATATATAGTTAAAGCATTCTATCCTTCTTTAGTATAAATAGGATAGGCACGCCTATAGGGCTCTTAGAGGGTCTTATCTAGCCTTTCTATAGGTTTTTGTTAATGTATTTATAGAGCTCCTTTAGCTTGCTTTAGGAGAGAGGGTAAATTAGTCTATATAGGGGTGTGGCCCTAGGTATTAGGTTAATTATATAATTAGTCTCCTTTCTTAATAGTAAGCTTCCTGCCTTATCTAATATAAATATATCTTTAAACTTATGTAGTTTCTTAGGGATATCTTTAATAGTTCTATACGCTTTTGCCTTCTCTTTATCTTTAAGGGTAATAAACTTATTTTCTATAACTCCTATAATAGCATATATAATAGTCTTATTACGTATTACCTTTATAAACTTATAAGGAGTTATAAGCAAAAAGGCTATTCTCTTTTTCTTAAACTATTACTCTTATAAGTATAAGTAAAGGTATATATATTCTTTAGTAAGTATATATATTCTAATTAAGAGAGGGCTTCCCCTTACTCTTAGGTCCCTATCTATAGCTATATATAGTAGCTTAAGGTCCTTTTCTTTTTCTCTTAAGTCCTTAATTATAATAAGTACCTTATAGACACTATATTAGGGGACTATAAGGGCCCCTATTACCTTAAGGATAGGTGCTATAGCCTTAGCCTAGTTAAGCTTATAGTTCTTTGTGAATTTAGCACTAATAATATTAATTTTAGCATAGCTATTAAGATCCGCTGCTGTTTTAGTGTCTTTATACCTATAAATAATAACTAGTATATAAAATTAACACCCTATTAGCACCCTAGTATTTAAGGCAGAGGTAAGGGTATTTACTTCTACCTTAGGAAGTTTCCCTAGCCTTCTTAGGGCTCTTTCTTTAGCTTATTATACTTCTATGTAAGATACTTTATGCTACTATAGTTAAAATATTATCTTTTATTCTTAACTTTACTATTATTTAGGTAAGTAGCTAGGCCCTTTTCCTAGTCCTTATTCCCTTAATCCTTATAAGGTCTATAACCTTATAGGGAGTCTTACCTTTAATATTAGGGAGCCTTATATAGGCCTTTATCCCCTAAATAGTTAGGCTTTTACTTATTCTTTAGTATTACCTCCTAAAATTACTAGGTAAGTTATATAACCTCTTCTCTAGTCTTTTCTATAATTAAAGAATATAGGTTAATATAGTCCTATAGGTTAGGGAGTAACTTTATAAAGAACATAAGAGCATAAGACTTTTTAGAGGCTTTTTCTAGGTATTTCTCTAGCGAATCTAAGTAAATACTAAATTAGATAGGGCTTTAACCCTTATGTTACCTTGTGTTCTCTAGCTACGTAGCTATTTATATGTTATAGTTTATAGTATCCTTAAGTAGTATAAGTGTCTAATCCTAGAACTTATCCTAGTTATCTTTAAGGTCTTCCTAGCTATTAGCCTATTATTCTTTAAGGTATTTATCCTATCTTACCTAATAGTTAGTGTGTATATAGTTAAGTATAAGGAGAATCTTTTAATAGTTATATTAATATTTTTTCTTTACCTTATTAAAGGCATAGTTTAGGTTATTAAGCTATATCTTATGCTTCTATAGGTTTATAGGATATTAGAGCTTAGTAATATTCTAGACCTTAATCTCTTAGCTACTCTAGCTTAAGGGGGTGCTAAGTCTTTGCCCTTTTTTTACCTATGCCTCCCCCTTATTTAGCTATAATAGATTAATAAGCTCCTTTTCTTATTCTTATAGTTTCTAGAGTTATTTAAGCTAAGTAATTTACTCTATTATTACTATAGCTTTAGTACTAATAGTAAGGGGTTTAATTTTAAGCGTAGTCTCTATAGAATATAGTGTGTCCTTAGCTATAGTGCTACCCTTATTTAATTAGTTCTAGTTATTATCTAACATTACTCTAGTAAATTAGGTGATTCTCCCCCCTATATTACTCTTAGGTAACTAGTAGGAGAAGCTTTAGAATTATAAGAATAATAATAGCTAGGTAAGAGGTATAGGGGCTTTAGTATATTAACTAAAGCTTACTAGGTCTAAGTGTGTTATACGTGCGAGTTACTAGCTTATAGCTAGCGGCTTACTAGTGTTACGTGGACCTAGCCCTAGGGTGTGGCCTGTCCGCGGGGCGCGCTAGTGGTGCGCCTGTGTTATGAGTGGGGCCTCACAGGAATATAGTCTAAATCTATAATAAAACTAAGGGGAGTAATAAGGGGAATATAATAGTAACTTAAGATATTATAATAGTTTTAAAAAGTTAACTAAGGATATAGAGGTAAAAAGTATATAATATAATAGGGAGTTAAAGGTAAATTTATACTTAAATACTATTATTATTTATTATTATTTTAATATAGTAGCTAGTTAGTAAATAGCTATATAGAAGCTAGTAAAAGCTATTTAGGAGCCTAGCTATAAGTAAGAGGATAATTATAAGGCCTTACTTATAATATAGGCGCACTACTAGCGCGCCCTGCAAATAGGCTATACCTTAGGGCTAGGTCCACGTAATACTAGTAAGCTACTAGCTATAAGCTAGTGACTCGCACGCATAACACACTTAGACCTAGCAAGCTTCAGTTAATATACCAGAGCCCCTATACCTCTTGCCTAGCTATCATTGTTCTCACATTAGAGGATAAATATCATGGCTTATACCGCAGGGTCTAATATAAACGAAGTAATGGCTAAGATTCGCAGTCGCTACTAGAAAGATGCTAGCTAGGGCCTAGTGTATAAAGGTTTTAATCTCTAACTTACTATATATAATATGCGTAGTCCTTAATAAATACCTCGCTTAATAAACACATAGCTATCTTATAGCTAGCTAGCCTCTTTATTATTAAAGCAGCCTAAAGGTTCTCTAAAGATTTACTATTATAAATATCCTATCTCTAACCTCTACGCTCCTAATATAATACTCCCCTAATATATAATTAACCTTAATTATAAAAAGAGCTACTTACTTAGGGCGTGAATACTATAATAGAGCTTATAAAGAAAAACAAGATAAGGAACCTTATATCTAGATATATAGGTAAAAAAAAACAATAATAATAATGCTACTAATTATAAATAACCCCCCCTTATTATAGGTAGTAATGTCTAAATAGCAGCCTATATATAGCTTTAATATAATAAAATAAATATTATTGCCTATTATATAGCTAGACTAAAAAAAATAGATAACCTATATTAATTTTCATAATTAGTTTAAATAAATAGGGTACCTAATGCTATAGTTCTAAATAGTCTAACTAGAGGGCTTATATTATAGTTACTATAAGTTCGTAGCTATTAGGTATATATGTAAGTAGCAGAGCTAATAGTTATTGTTATAATTTATAGATTACTTACACATAGTGCGCTAGATTACTTAAGGGGTCTAGGGTTAATATAAAGGAGACTAATTTTTCCCCCTTTTATATACTTCCTTTCTCTTATAATATCCCTTAACCTTATAAGTTACCCTTACTAGCTAAGTAGTAGCTCTCTTATTACTATTATATAGTAATTACTAACCTTCTTTAGTCTTTAATTATTATTATTACTTACTATTATTTATCTTTATCCTTTATCTTTATCTAGATTATTAGTTTATTCCCTTTTAAATATAATTTCTTTATTTAGTCTATTATAGCTAACTTATAGCTAGTTAACTATATCTAATACTTATATTAGGACTTTGCCTCCTCTAGTAGCTCTAGAAGGTTAAGGTACTAGAAAGTCTTCTAAGAAATCTCTTACTAAGTCTCCTTAAAAGCACTTAGCTTCTAAAATCTTAATATAAGTTTACTATATCTTTATAGTATATCTATTACTAACTTATTACTAGCGGAATAATAGGAAAGAAAATTCTATATATACGCTACTCTTAGTAGGTAATAATATAGAATATCCTACTAAAAAACAGTAGCTATAATATTCCTAAATATCTTATTAATAAAAAGACCTTCCCTATAAAATATAATAAATCTATAAGTATAACTTCTTTACTTACTTACTACTTCTATATTACTAATATCTAATAGGCTACTTAATAAAATATACTTATTACTTCTATAATAATAAAAACTATATTATAGTATATCTCTCTTATCTAGAAATTACTTACTTTTTACTAATATACTACTAGTGCTTAGCTTAAATTACATAGCTTTATAATTGGCTATTTAAACTTATTAAAGCTACTCCTAAAGGTAGCTACTACTATTAGGATAAAGTAAGTATAATTCTACTACTTAGATACTAGATTACTACTAACTTACTACTAGTTTATTATAAAAGTAAAGAAAAAGCTATAGAATACTATTTTATCTTATAAAAATTCTAATAAGTATAAATATATCTATTATACCTAAATAACTACTAATACTACTTATAAAGTAAAATATAATAAATACACTATAATAGTAATACTAAGTAATACTATAAACCTTAAGATATAGATTAATATTTTAAACTCTCTTTACTTTATAGCCTAGAATATCCTAATAGTAAGCTTTCTTAATATACATAGCTAATACTTAACTAACTTACTAGTAGTTTATACCTAATATTACTAATTTACTTACTTATATTAGTCCTATTAAGCTCCCTAGTAAACTTTAAGTCTATATATATAAAGAGAGGGATTTTAATAATAAAGATACTTCTAAGACTACTACCCCCTTAGTTACTATAGCTATTACTACTACTAAGGAAATAGTAGTTACTATAGCTAACTTTATTATAAAGGAGTAAGTGCTTAGTAGCTATATAATAGATTATTTAAGTAATTTAACTTTATTTTCTAACTTCTTACTATATTAACTTACAAACCATAATTTCGTAATAACCTTACATTAACTTGCGAATCGTGATTATTTCGTAATAACCTTGTATTAACTTACAAATCGTAATTATCTCGCAATGACCTCGCATTAACTTGCGAATTGTGATTATTTCGCAATAACCCTGCATTAACTTGCGAATCGTAATTATCTTGTAATAACCTTGCTATTTAACTATTGCTTATAATTATTAATGATATCTCTTATCACGAAATCCCTCTTTAGCACCTATAAATTTTCTAATATATTATAACCTTTTTACTTAACTAGATATTTACGTTATCTCCTATTATAGTAATATAAAATAATTCTCTTAACTTTAAACTCCTATTTATCAACTTTAAGGTTATCTTATAATAAGGATGTATCTTCTATGTTAGTTAGGTCCCCTTTAAAAGGCTTAAGACTAGTAATATTATATATATTATATAAATAAGTCCTAGGTAGTAACCTTAATTAATACACTAATCTATAACTCCTAATTGCCTTTTTAATCTTATAGGGGCCTAGGTACTTTATAGCTAGCTTTTTATTAGGTTATCTTAGGTTAATATTTTTTATTAATAATAAAATATAATCACTAACTTTAAACCTTATTAAAGTTCTTTTCTAATTATAATATTTCTTATACTAAGTCTATAAGTTACTTAAAAGCTATTTAATTATAGTGTAATTTTCTCTTAGTGCTAAGACTTTACTTTTAGCTTAATTATTTACTAAAGGGATATCTATAATTACTTATTACAGACCTCTAGGATTATAACCTTATAATGCCTTCACTAGTATATAGCTATGCGTTATGTAATTACTTATATTATATGTAAATTACGCTAATAATAGGTTATCTGCCTAATTAGTCTATTTAGTATAAGTAAAAGCCCTTAAATAATACTCTAAAACCTAGTTTAAATATTCTATCTAGCTATTTATTTAGGGATAAAAAGCAGTGCTTAATAGCCACTTAGTTATAAGAAGGTAGTAGAAAGTTATCTAGAAACCACTAGTAAATATAGACCCTTAGTCTATTATAATACCTTCTAGAGCTCTATAGTCTCTAAAAATATATTCTAAGAATATAGTTACTAGCCTATTGCTAGTTAGTTATATTAAAATAGGAATATAAATACTATATTTTATAAAATAGTTAATAATAACTTAAATCACGTTATAAGTCTAGTTTAAGTCTTTTACTAGTAGAAGCTTAGTAATAAAATCTATTAATAATTCTTAAAAAGGGTAATTAAGCACTAGTAGTATAGCTAGCTTGCTATATAGTTTATAATGCCTTAGTTTTATAGTCTAATAACTTATATAAGTGCTAATATATACCTTTATATCTTTCTTTATTATTAGCTAATAATATTAGTTTATAATTTAATAAAGAGTCTTACTTACTCTTTAATACCTAGTAGTAAGGTTATTATAGGTTAGTAGTAAAATTTCTTTTCTTATTCCCTAAGGGATAAAAATATAATTCTTAAATATTAATAGCTTAGAGAGTCCTATAGGCTATATTTATAATGCTACTAAATTATTACTTTTAAGTAACTTCTTTTAACTTATAGTAAAGTTATTACTTTACTACGCTTTATATAATAAGACTTAAATTAGGGCTTCTAATTCTAAGCTTCTTTCTAGAAAGCTAGAGTTAAACTTAGAAGAGGTTCTCTAGATAAATTAGATCCTAGCTATAATATCTCTATAAGTAATTAGTTTACTAAATGCCTTTAGTTTTATAGGGAAATAAATAAGTAATGTTTTTAAGGGGCGCCCTTGCCACTTACTAGTAATTACCTATGCTAGTTTGCCCCTTTTAGTAGTAACTAGTCTAATAGGAAAATTAAAATAGCTAAGTAATAAATATAATATAAACTAGGTACTAGTAGTACTACTATAGCTACCTTATTACTTACTAAAAAAAGTATTAAATAACCCTACTAATATACCTCTTCTAAGTATATCTAGATTATTAGGCTCCTTAAAAATATAGTTAAGTTATAATTTTTTAAAACCCTAGATATTAATAGTATTATTATAGTGTCTTTATAACTAACTATTAGTTACACTAAATAATGTTTTTATAAAACCTATAGCGCTAGTAGTGTTACTATAGTGTTTTTATTACTTAGTATTTATAAATTTAAATAAAAAGATAAGGAGCTATATAGTTATTACTTTTGCTTTCCTTATCTTACTTACAAAATTAAGTCTTCTTAATAAGGGATTAGTAGGATTTAATTTCCTTATATAATATATAATCTTAAAGTTAAATAAATAAAGCTTATTAAGCATAGTTACCTACTTACTAGTAAGCTTAGGCTTTATAGCTAGGTACTTATAGTTTAAATAGTCTATAATAACCTTAATTATATAAGCTAAATAGGTAAGATAGTGTCTCTAGGCCTAAAAAGCCTCTTAAATAGCTAATAATTTGCTATTAGGTATTATATAGCGTAATTTAGCGTTAGTTATTTTTCTTAATATAAACGTAACTAAGTGCTAGTAACCTAGCACTAATATTATGAGTATAGCCCTAATTATATATCTAGATATATTTATCTTTACTCTAAGATATATAAGTAGGTTAAAATACACTAAAATTAGCGCTTCCTAAAATCTTTACTAAAGTTCTCTAAACACTACTAACTTATAGGGTTCTAGGTTAAATATTACTAGTTACTTCCCTCTAAGGCAATCTATTAATAGAATAATAACTTTACTATACTATTTAATAAAACAGCAGTAAAATCTAGTAAAACTAAGAAATAACTAAATATTAAATACACTATATAGTATTAGCTATGTTATAATTACTTTAACCCTCGCTAGATCTATTATAATACCTCTTAGTAATATCTTAAAGCCTAAGAATTTAACCTCTATAACTAAAAATTAACACTTTATAAGGTTAATAAAAAGGCTTATATCTCTAAGCCTATGTAGGATTTGTTTAATATAATCTATATGCTCCTTAACCACGCTACTATATATTAGCGTGTTATCTAGGTAAATAATATAGGTCTTTTTAATAAGACCTTTAAGTGTATTATTAATATACTCCTAAAAAGTCACTAGTATATTAACTAGTTCAAATAGCATAATAAGATATTTAAAGTGGCTATAGTAATAATAGAAAGCTATTTTCCACTTATTACCTAAGTAAATATATAGCTAGTAGTATATATCTTTAAGATTAAGGACTATAAAAATAACTATACTTACTAATTAATTAAGAATTTTAATAATAAGAGATAAGGGGGCCTTATTCTTAATTATAATCTTATTTAAACCCTTATAATCTATATAAAGCCTTAATTTTCCTCCTTTCTTTAGAATAAATAAAATTAGAGCTCTAGCTAGGCTAACTAAACTTCTAATCTAACCTTTAAGCTATATACTTATAAGGTACTCCCTAAGAACTTATAGCTCTCTCTTAGCTAAATTATATATAAGCCCCTAAGGTAGTGTTTTCCTTTTTTTTAATTTAATTATATAAGTATAACCTCCTAGTTTAGGAAGCTTACTTACTAGCTCTTTAGAAAAAATATCTATAAACTCCTTTTATTTATTTAGAATTATTAGTATAGGACGCTTAGTACTCTTGCCCTAATTTAATATAGCTTCTTTACTACCTATATTTCCTAAAATTAGTATAATTATAATACCTTACTTTTTTTACTATAAGTAAGCGTATTCTAGTAATATTATAGTGTCTTTACTATTTATTTATCTTTCTATTACTACTAAGTTCTCTAATTAACCTTTATCCCTCTCTTTTAGAACTATTAGCTTAATCTTTATTACTCTAATTAATAATATAACTACTACTAGTTTTTTCTCCCTATATATTCGCTACTTTCTATAAGTAAAGGAGAGACACTCTCTAGTTACTAGATACCTCTAGAATCCCTACTCCTAATATATAATTATAGGTAAGTATTCTCTAATCTAGTCTATACCTAGTATTATCCCTTCTCCTATATTAGTAATATAGTAGCTAACTTAGTAAAACTTCACAAATCCTATACTATTTTTTACTTTTATTAATTTTTATAAAATTCCTTAATATAGAATTACTTTTTAGCTTATACTCTCTAGTATCTAGTCTAATTATATTACACTCTCCTAATCCTTTTTTGTTAATAATTTAGAATAAATTATTAAAAACTATACACCTATGTTAAATAGCGCTTACATAGCTAACCACTAGTTATCTTATTATAGAGATACCTATATTCTTATTCTATTGTCTATAGGGTATTCTATAGTAAGATTATATTCCTAGGTCTATGCTAATTAAACTAGTATTATATTAGGAGATATAGCTTTATTACTACTTTTATTATATTTCTTTATTATATGCTTATTACTTTTATAGGTAAAATAGTCTAGTGCTTAATAAGTTAGTATAGTATGTCTAGGCTTTTTATATTTAAAGCACACTAGGGATAATTTTTTCCTTTAATCCTTACTTTATTACTATACCTTATCTATAAGTAATATAGAGCATTGCCTTTTCTTTTTATAGTCTTAACTTTTTTTATTACTTTAGCCTAAATTTATTATAACCTTTGCTTTCTTACCCTAGCCTTATAACTAGCTCTATAACATTAGAAACTCTTAGCTAATTATTTACTTCTTTATAGTATTATTTAAGCTATTTAGAAAGATAGTAATTCTTAGGTATATAGGAATTACCTTAGGTAATTTAGCTTTTACCTTAGTCTAAGCTCTTATAAAGGCTTAAAATAATTAGTTATCCCTTTACCTAAGATTTAGTAGTGTTCTTATTACTTTTAAGTACCTTATATTCTTATCTATTATTTTAGTCTTTAGCTAATTAAGAAAACCTATCTATATAAGTAACGCGTAATTTACATACCTATTTATAGTTACATAACGTATTTATTATTACTTTATATTATTAGCTAGGTAGCTACTTATATATATTACCTTAGTTATATTATCCCTAAAGGTATAATAGTCTAATTTAAATAATATATTCAAATCTACTAGAAAATTCTAGAGGTTCTTATATATATCCCCTTTATATATAGGTATTTTTATCTATATTTTAATAAGATTACTTTACTATATAATTACTACTAAGTTACTATAGATTTCTAGTAGGACTATAGTTAAAGTTTAAGGGGTAACTATAAGTCCCTAAGGAGGTCTAGCTAATAATAGATTTGCCTTAATCTCTTTAATTTATGCCTTAATTTATAGAATCTCCTATTTTCTTTATACATATTGTTAAAAATACATAAGGCTTTGTAATCCTAGGTGCAGATGGATCGGTCCACTCTTTTGAATTTAACAGGTTATGAGCCCGGTAGCGCAGTGGTTAGGCCCACTGCAGCGTTTCGCCTACCACAGTGGAGCACTGCTCTGCGAGGCAAGGTTACGAGTTCGAACCCTGCCGAAATAACTAAAAAAATTCAATTGCTAGTATAAGCCTAAGACCTCTATAGGGCACCTGGATGTGCAATTCCAGGGGGGGTGTTAAAAATACATAAGGCTTTGTAATCCTAGGTGCAGATGGATCGGTCCACTCTTTTGAATTCAACACATATAGTAGCTTAGCTTATATAACCTTATAGTGTCTTTATAATACTTTATTATTATTATCTACATTACCTATGCCTTTATCTAGATTAGGGCCTAG
>JFGW01000453.1:0-18222 GCA_000729825.1 Epichloe sp. AL9924
ATAGCCTCTGTGTTTTACTAGGTTAAAGCTTATAAAACCCTAACCCTTAGTAATTTAAGGGTTTAGTTTTTTAAAGCTTTTTTAGTTAGTTATAATAGCTAAGGTATATTTTTAAAGTTATTAAATGCTTAAAGGGCTTGCCTAGGGTTATAATCTTTCCTTCTTAGTGGAGTTAAAGAGTAAGGTTCTAATTAGCCTTTTTCTTTACTATAAGAAATACTATATTTAGTATTTCTCTAGCTATAATCTCTTTAATTAATGCTTCCCCTTAGTCTTTATTAATAAGCACAAAAGGTTCTATAGGTCTAATAGCTTCCTTAGGATTATAAGCCTTAGCCCTAATAGCCTTTGCTTTTGCTATGTTAAGGCTATTAGCTTTATAGCTTCCTATAGGGGCTGCTTTTATAGCCTTAAGATTAGCTATAGAGTCTTTAACTCTATAGCTTCCTATGGGGTCTTTAACTCTATGGCTTCCTATAGGGTTTTTAACTCTATAGCTTCCTATAGGGGTTACTTTAGCTTTACAAGCGTCTATAGGCTTTTCCATGCCCTTATTAACATAAAATTAAATAGTAAGGTTTTTCCTTAGCCTCCCTTACTTTCTCTTTACTAGGGGCGCTTCTTTTTCTTTTACTTTTACCCCTATACTTTTTATTAGCCTATCTCCTAGGCCCTTTAGTAACTTATCTCCCCTAGCTACCCTTATCTCCCCCTAAAGGTCATCTTCTTTATAAGGGGTCTTTAAACTAAGTATACCTTCCCTAGGGTCTTAAGGCTTTACCTCCTTATCTCCCTTATACTATAAGTCCTTATAGTATAGCTTTACTACTATAAAGCAAAACTTAGCTAGGCTATAGGGTATCTTAACTATATAGGTCTCTCTATTAGTTATAAGTAGCTTATAAGGGCTATACTATTTACCTTTTTCTCTTTATATATATATATTAGCCTATAGTAGTAGCTAATATATTAGTAATATATTAGGGCTATTCTAGATATTAAGGGCATTATAAACCTACCTCTTAGCTAGGTAATAGTAGACTTTATTAGTTACTTTCTAAATTACTTTAGCCTATTAAATAATAAAGACACTTAGTAGTAAGTTATCTATTATTTATAGGTAAGCTCTAAAGACTAGTAATATAAGTATAAGGCTATTTAGACTTACTAAGTTATTAATAGCTTTAATACCTATTTAAAGCTATTACTTAGGTATAATCTCCCTCCTAATTAAATCCGTAATAATATTATAAGCCTAGTAAAGAGGTCTATAGTATCTTTTAACTTTTCTAATGCTATTATAGGCTTTAATAGGTATCTTATTAATCTTAATTAATATTAAGCAAGTATAATACTTAAATTTAGCTAAAGTAAAGTTATTACTAGCGTTATAAATAATCTAATCTAGGGGGCCTAGATAGGTATTGTGTGCCATGAGATGCGCGCCTAGAAACACGCGATCGCGATGATAAGCATAAGGGATTACAAGGATAAATAACATAACAAGGGATAATAATATTAGTTATCTAGACTAGGGGACTATTTAATCTATAAAGAGATTACCTATAGCTAGATTCTTTTAAGGTTCTTTATGCACGCCTAACTCTAGATTTTTTTAACTTAAATACCTAGCGCTACTATGGCTAATATTGTGTTTACTTTAATAAGATAAAGTAATAAGATTACTTCCCTAACTTAACTAAAAAGTTACTTCTAATCTAATAGACTATTTAATCTAAATTATCTCTATCTATAGAGATAGGTTTAGCTATTATTATAATCACTGCTATTAAGTTAATGAACCCTTTAACATAAGCAGACGTTACCGCTACCTATAACCATAGGCTAGTATTATGTCTTTTAGGGTGTTGTTTTCCGCTTAACAAAACTAGTGAAAAAACGTGGTTTTAAACCCCTAGGACTTTTCTGCTTTCTAGTTAATTTACTACGGATTAAGATTAATTAGAAGCAAGTTTTTAATTACGCTTTTAGCTATTCCTAAGCTAACTTACGCAAAGACCCCCTTTATTTTACTTTCCCTACACTAAGACATAAATCTAAAGCCTTAACTAGAATTCCGCGATAGTTATAGTATAAAGGAGAGGCTAGCTAAGTACACTAAGCTAAGGTAAACTAAGAGTATAAACTAGCGTTATATAGAAGCGTGGAAAAGGAGGCTAGATAACTTAGGGGTATACCCTGCAAATACTAGCTAAGCTGTTAATCCCTTACTAAAAGTCTCTAAATACAAGACCCTAAGATAGAAAACGCTGCCTAGCGTTATAGACTATTTAATCTTAGGGCCTATAGCTAATTTTGCTATTATTTAGCTATGCATTAGGGTCTTATAGCTTATTATAAAAAGCTATATAATTATGCTAGTGGCTTTTACTTATGGTTTACTTATAACTATAAATACTACCCTATTAAAAGTTTTCCTCTATAGAATTCTTATAAGCATTACAATATTTAGTTAAGCACTTGCTCTTCTATAAGATTAATTAAAAGAAATATTAACTAACTCTATATCTAAGCTTACTTTATCTTATTCCTAGTAACTAAGTAAAGCAAGACTAAGCAAGCACCTAAGCTACCTAAAGGACCTTTAGGATTTACTATTACCTAGTACTTTAATTACTAGCTAGGAACTATTTAATCCTAAGATAGTTATTAGTCTAGCTTAAACTTACTTTAAAGATTGCTTAGGAAAAGATCCTAATAATAAACCTAGGGTACCTAGCCCTCTTAGAGGGCTTAATATAGAAACCTTTACAAAGCTTCTAGGGGAAATAATAGCACGTTAAACCTCTCTTATTACTATATAGAATAGGTATAATGTTTAGTAGTTTATAGGAGATAATATAGCTAACTTTATTAAGGACTTTAAGGTAAAAATAAAGGTAATAGGTATCCCTAAGATAGATTAGCATAAGATGCTTAAGCGCGATGTTAATCTAAAGCTCTAATAGGTAGTTAAGATGCTAACTATATCTTAAACTTAGAAGTAGTCTAAGGAAGAAATACTCTTATAGTTTAACATAACTAGCTAGGATTAAATAGAAAACACTAGAGGGTAACTTAAAGACCTAAATTTAATGTAACTAAAGACTATTAAGGAGACCTATTACTAGTTATAGAAGCATTATGCTCTAATATCTAACGCGGTCCTAATAGGATAGAGAACCACTATAACCTAGTCTAACTATATCTATAAGGCTTTTCTAGAACACTTAATCTTAAGCTTTATAGATTAAAAAGGTTTTACTTATAAGGAGATCTTAGTAATAAAGTATAAACCACTTTAGATAGCACTTAATATATATATTTGTATATACCTAGAGCTTAAGAACAAAGACCTAGAGTTTTCTAACATAGAAAATCGCGCTTTAGATAAAAAGGATTTTAGCTTTAAGATATAGTTACTATTTAATTAAGTAGCCTTTAATAGTTTCTAGGCCGCTTAAAAGAATTGTTTAATGCTAGGCGATTTATTTAAGTAGGATAAGAAGACTGTTTTAATTAATAATAAAGTAGGACAATAAGGGACCCCTAGATTAGCTAAATACTAAGATTAAATAGAAGATCTAATAAAGCAACTAGTAGAGTTAAAAATCATAGTTATAGCCTAGGTAGTAAAGGAAATTAATATAGTAAAGCAGCTTAAGGAGAAATATAGTAGCTGCCCTTAATATTAATAGCAGACTTATTAGATAAATCATATAAGCTTATTTAATCTAGATAAGGAGCGCTATTTTAAGATAAACGCAATATTAGGGAGAGGTTACTAGTTAAATTATTATTACTACTATAATAGGGAATCGCATCTTATAACAAAGTGTAATGCCTTAAAATTTAATAAGATATTAAAGTTTACTATATATAACCTAAAGGTTCGCATTTTAGTAATTAGGGATAACATAAGACATCAAATTATACCTTTAGTCTTGCTCATAAGATTTATTTCTATTAGTAGCTATGCACATAGACTAGCTATATTCTAGGTTAAGTACTTTAAGGACTATAAGATCGTGTATATAATTTCGTGAATTAAGGAACATAGCCCTTATAGAGGTTTAAGCTAGGAAATAACACTAGAAAAACAGGAAGTATTTAATCTAATAGAAGGTTTATTTAACCTAGCAGAATTTTAACCTAAGAGAGAGGTTAACGTAATATTAATCTTAAAACGCAAGACATTAGGCATAGTATTAGCCATTACCTTTAAGAAGCTATACGTAAGGGAAGAGGAAGATAAAGAGATTATTATAAAAATCATAGCTATTAGTGAGCAATTAGTAAAGCGCCTAAGAATTAAAGATATTATAGATAATAAAGTAGAAGACTAATAACCTTGCGTTTAACTTACTTAAGAGAATCCTATAATAACTAAGGGCAAGAAAGATCTGTTAAATAAGGTTAAATAGAGAATCCTAGATTAGTTATATAATAAGGTCTTTTAGAAGAAGGTTAGAGTGCCCTTTTAAGACATCTGCCACATTATGCTAACACTAGCAAAGGTAGTTAGCAACAAATGTCTCTTACAAGCAAAAGGCATAAAGAACGTCCGCTACTATAACAGAGATATATTAGGGCTAGCTTCTCCTTTAAAGATATTTAGCGCGAAACCAAATCTAAGACTAATTAATCCTAGAAATTAGATTAACTTTATCCTTTAATTAATAAAGGAAACTCTTAAGGAGGATAAGGAAAATAAAGCTATAGCTAAGAAGGGCTTACTAATAATGCCCTCGCTAGAGATTAATATAGCCTTATAGGAGCGAATTTAGGAGAGACTGGGAGCTTACTTAAAATAGGTTAAGCCCTAGTAGAATTTAGTTAATCCTACTTAGATAAACTTTATGCTTAATATAATCTTAGAGCTATGGGCTACTGTTAATTGCCTATAAGACTTGCTATACCTATAAGTCTAGCTAGATAACCTAGAAGGGGAGCTTCTCCCTAGACTTATTAACATAGGATTACAAGGGAATGTAATCACAGAAAGCATAGCTAGATAACTTAGACTGAGGATCTACCTGACGGATGCGACAAACACGACATCATTTTCGTCACATAGCATCAAAATGATTAGGGAGGTTTCTTTTTCTCTTTTTTTTTTTTTATCCTATTGTTTCTCCTTTTCTATTTCCTTTTCTTTACTTTCTCTTTTACAAAAGTCTAGGACCTATATATACCTAATAAAATAATACCCGTTTTCTAAGTATAGCATTAGGCCACTAGTCACGCTTAGCTATTCCCTTTTTGTCACTATTTTCCCTTTCCTAGGGGCTAGGAAGGGAAAACAGTTAGGGAGGTGTTATGTGCCATAAGATGCGCGCCTAGAAACACGCGATCGCGATGATAAGCATAAGGGATTACAAGGATAAATAACATAACAAGGGATAATAATATTAGTTATCTAGACTAGGGGACTATTTAATCTATAAAGAGATTACCTATAGCTAGATTCTTTTAAGGTTCTTTATGCACGCCTAACTCTAGATTTTTTTTAACTTAAATACCTAGCGCTACTATGGCTAATATTGTGTTTACTTTAATAAGATAAAGTAATAAGATTACTTCCCTAACTTAACTAAAAAGTTACTTCTAATCTAATAGACTATTTAATCTAAATTATCTCTATTTGTAAAGATAGGTTTAGCTATTATTATAATTACTACTGTTAAGTTAATTAACCCTTTAACGTGAGCAGACGTCACCGCTACCTATAACCGTGGGCTAGTATTGTGTCTTTTGGGGTGTTGTTTTCCGCTTAACAAAGTATCTATCTAGCACTCCCTAATTACATCCTAAATATTATAAGCTTTCTGCTTCCTAGGGTTAAGGAATTAGGCTACTTAGAATAAGGTTATTAAATTAATAACATAAAGGACTAGTTAGCTATTAATTTACATAATGTTAATAATAATCTTGTAGTTAAAGTTATAGTTATCTTTAATTAAGAATTTAAATTAGCTAGGAGCTTTTCTATTTATCTAACAATAGTGGTAGACTTTAGTTAGCTTCTTAATTATATAGCGTTTAACATTATAACTAGCTTATTAAAGGATCTTTATTAGCTATTAAATTAAGGGATAACTAAATCTTTAGTAAAGTTAATATATCTCTCCTTCTAAAAGATAGAAAGCAGCTATTTCTCTTGCCTCTAGGAGCTACTAAGGATATCCCTATTTACGCATAATAGGCATAGTCTTATTATCCTAAATTAGCATATTAGTGAGATTATTAACTTTAACCTTTATAATATCTATGTTAGTAAGTAAGAAAAGGAAAGGTATAGAAGTATTAAGGATATAGAAGTTATTGAAATGTAGGGAGCTAGTTGCCGGCTGGCAACAGCTGTACAGGTGTAGCTCTACGGTCGGGGACCAATAGAACCACCACGTTGAATATTCAACGCAACGCAACGGAAGGTTGTGGCAGTTATCAACTAATAAAATTCAATCTAGATGACTTTTACGATATCTTATATACCAATAGAATTGATTTTAGTAACGTTGTACGGGCAATGCGGCTGTTGGATTGAGAGGCCTAGCTATCTAGCTAGATTGAAAAGATCTTCTTCCTCTCATATACCCACCGACTATATTAGTGGATCCGGGCTGCCAAAAGGGTCTTAAGGGCCACTTTTGATTTTCCGCAAAATTCATTTGTATGTAAAATCTAAAAAATCGACTCACCACCATACAAACTAGCAACCCACATGCACCAACTTTTGGTCCAAAAAATATTCCTGCATAAAATAAAAGCCCTGTCTTCTAGCTTTAATTTGCTATATGTGAAACTTTTGTACAACCTCTAGTTAAAGAGAAAATCGCTGTCAAAGATAGCTATAGGGTAACCTATGTGTAGGGTAACCTGCTTACGTCACCCTAGCTTACCTAATTACTAGTGGCGTAGTTGTGGCTACGCTTGTAGCCACAACGCAATTAAATAATCCACAATTGATTTGGATTAGTCATCCACACGGTCGGTCGTAGCTGTTGACAGCTGCGACGTAGCTATTGACAGCCACCTTCGCGACCGTTGACAGCTGCAGTGCAGCTGTCAGGCTTGCAATGCAAGCTAGTAATAAAAAGGTCCTTTGACTAGAAAAGGGCTAAAAATAGGTCTTATTTTTAACAGAAGTTAATTTAACTAAGCTTTATTAGCACGCGGATGACGCCACGTGTGATTGCTAATCTAGTACTAAAGTTAATAACTTCTAGGTTATAGGGTTTGATTTTTAATAAAGGCATTAATCTTAATAGGGCTTTAGCTTGTGCTAGGCCAGCGGTTAACTATCCTAAAGCACCTATATCTAGTATTATTCCTTTAAAGACCTCTTTAAAATAGTGTCCTTTAGATATATAACAAATTAAGTGGTCCTTATTAGAAGCCTCTTTAAGGTATAGTTCTTGTTTAAGTAAGGCGTGTTAAAAGTCTTAATTTTCAAGCGTTATAAGTATATTAACATTATCTATTATTAGTAATCCTAAATAGAAGAATTAAGTAATACTAAGATATGCCTTTAATAGTGGTTTCTCTTTAATATTATTATTATTATTATCTTAGGCCTAGGTGTAAGTCTTAAGTTAAGACTCCTAGTCTTTTACTTCCTCTATCTTAGCATTATTATTACCTTTAAATATAGTAAGGAATGCTTAGAACTTCCTTTCTAAAGGAGGTAAGTAATAATTCTTACTAGCTTACTACCTCTCTTTCTCCTTCTAATACTTAGTATTAGTGTGATTTAATAACTAGTAGCTATTCTTACTATAGATAAAGCATTACTTAGGTTATTTAGAGTTACTATAATAACCTTCTTTTCCTTAGTCTCTCTAATTCTATTAGCTATATTAGTAATCTATAAACATTGCCTCTAATAGGTCTTTATCTTTATACTAGTGGTATTAGGTACTTCTTACACTATTTTCTATAATTATAATTAACTTATAGAGGTCCCTAGTAAGGTTCTTAAAGCCTAGGGTGTGTGTATACTTTACTATCTAATATTCTAGAATACTAAAGACTATATTTAAGGTTTACTTATAGAGCTCTATACTTACTATATTAGAAGGGTATAGTCCTCTATAAACCTTCTTTAGAGTGGTTAATAGGATCTTAAGGTACTTAAGCTTACTTTTCTTAGGGTTCTAAGTAATAATATTCTTAAGGGTTATATTACTTTATTTATATTAGTAAAACTATTAGTTACTTTTAGTCTTAAAGTAGTAATAGATATTAGTAATTATCCCTTTATAAGAAAGGCCCTTACTAGATAGGTAGTTAAGGAAATATTATTTAGTATCTCCTATTAGTATAATAGGGAAAGCTTTATGTTAGTTCCACCAAGGAACGTAGCACTAGTGTAATGTAAAGGGGTTTAATTTAATAAAGTTAATAATAGTTAATAGCTAAGAGAGAGAAGAGAAAAGAGAGAAGAAGTAGAATTTAACTAGGAGGGAAAAGGGGGAAAAGTAAGTCTTATAGTGCGAAGCTACTGTGAGCAGTATGGGGTTACCTATAATATAGCTAATTGCATTACATGCATCCCTTTAGTGGACTTACCTTTAGCTATAGTTAGACTAACTATTATCTAAAGGTCTAAAGTAAGCTACACTAGTAGTCTCTCTTTTCTTTATAGCTAAAGAAGCCTAAGAATATAATAAAAATCAAATTAAAGAAAAGTGTACATAAGTGAATCCCTTTATAGGAATCCATAGCTTTAATTAGCTAGCGTAGCTTTGGTTATTCTAATTAACCTAGTTACTTTAATCTAGTCTAGTTAGTCTAGTTAATCCTCCCTTCTACCTAGCCTTATAGGTTAAGTTAATCTACAGATTTAAAAGAGCTTAAAACGCAATAAAAATCAAAATAAACACAAGTGAATATAGGCAACGGATTGCGGGCCTCTTATTAGCTTAGTTGCTTGTTATTCCGGTTTACCTCTCTATTAGGGCAATCTCTTTGCTTAGCCTTTAACCCAAATTGTAGCTTTATATAAAGGTCTTAGGATCTTATGCCTTAATAAGGGTCTTAAGGGTCTTGTGGATAAGGGTCTTAAGGTTAAAGAGCTTAAGGGTCTCGAGGTTAAAGATCTTAAGGGTCTTGTGCCTTAATGAAGGTCTTAAGGTCTTGAGAGTCTTATGGGTAAGGGTCTTAAGGGTCTTATATATAAAGGTCTTAAGGATAAAGAGCTTAAGGGTCTTGTGCTTCCTTAATGCTAATAGTCTGAATTTACCGTAATAGCTAGCGGGAACAAGCCTGTATACGTACGTAATGTATGATTCCTCTCGTGGCTTTCTATCTTAAAGCGTTATTTAATATTATATATAAGTATTAGATCTTTAAGGTCTTAACAATCTTTGCGTGGTTGCTCTTAATAATCTTTGGCAATCTTATTAGCAGCTTAGTTATAATCTTTAAGGTCTTAATAATCTTTGCGTTTAGTGGCTTATTAGACCTCTTCCTCTACGAAGAATGCTTTGATTAGTATCCCCTTAGTAATAATCTCTTTAATTAAGGCATTAGCCGTAATCTCTTTAATTAACGCGTTAGCTACGCTCTCTTTAATTAACGCGTTAGCTACAATCTCTTTAATTAAGGCTTTAGCTGCAATCTCTTTAATTACCTCTTAATATTTAGGATCTTTAGTCCTAGGCTATAGTAATCTTATCTCCTCTTAAATTACTTATTATAATATAGCTATAGTTAGAAAAGCTTAGGGAATATAGACGCCACTATCTTATAGGGAGCTTTGTAGTTCCTATATAATCCTATTAGAGGCTTATTTAAAGGTCTCCCTTAACTAACCTTTAAAGTTTTCTTTAAACTATTCCTAAAGGTTATTATCTCTCTAGCCTTAACGCTTACTAAGGTTAATAAATCCTATAGTATAATTATTAAGCTTAGACTATATAGTAGTCTTAGGATCTAGCTTAGCATACTCCTTCTAGTCTCTTATAAGCTTACTAGCAAGCGGTTATAAATATAGTAGTAGTTTGCTCTTAGAGAGTCTCTTAATAGTAATTATTAAAGCCTTACTATTACTAGCTCTTCCCCTTATTAAGGGTATAGACTTAGATTCTGCTATCTTTAGCAAAGGGATAAAAGTAATATAATTAACACAATAGAGCCTAGAGTTCTAATTAAATAGAACAAACCAAAGGGCTATATAATAATAGGGTAAATAAAACAAATAGGATAAACAGCAAAAACAGGTAAACTAGCAAAAACGGGAAAAACAGGATAAACAGGGCAGAATAAACAGGATAAATAGAATAGGATAAATAAGATTAGTAAGATAAATAAAATAAACAGAATAAACAGAGGGAAACAACAAAAACAACAGAGAAAGGGTAAAGAAGGGAAAACAGGTAATAAAGATAACGTAGACTTAGAAATACCCTAAGATAGCGCAGACTTAGAAACAACTAGGCAAAAACCATTATAGTAGATAACCGTAAAGAAGAGGGAAGAGGGGCAGAAAAGAGAGGTTATATAGGTTAGCTAGCTTAGCTAAGTGTTATATTCAACGTCAGGTTTAAATAAAATGCCTTATAGCAATAGATTTAGTTATTTAGTTAGTTTTTTTATAATAGATAATAAGATTAATAATTAACTAAATATCCCAAAGGCCTAAGAGTTAATAGATTAATCCCTTAGAAGTCTAATAAGCCTATTACTAGGATTCTAGTCTATCTTCCTTTAGCACACTTTATAGTTATTTCTCTTTGCCTAAATAGGCTATATATTAGCTTAAGGGGCAAGGGGCTATAGTGTCTATAGGAATGTCTTTTCTTATAATACCTAGCTTATTTATAGTTATAGTTAACCACTAATTAGTATTAGTTTTACTAAGGAATATAACACTAGTGTAATATAAAGGGGTTTAATTTAATAAAGTTAATAATAGTTAATAGCTAAGAGAGAGAAAAGAAAAGAGAGAAAGAGAGGAATTTAGCTAGGAGGGAAAAGGGGGAAAAGTAAGTCTTATAGTGTGGAGCCACTATAAGTAGTGTAAGGTTGCCTGCGATATAGCTAATCGCATTATGTGTATCCCTTTGGTAGACTTACCTTTAGCTATGGTTAGACTAACTATTATCCAAAGGTCCAAAGGAAGCCACACTTTACTAAAGTGGGATTTAAGGAGGTTAATCTAATTATATTTACTCTTAAAGAGTGTAATCTTAGGCAAGAGGAAGTTATATAGCTTCCTGCTATAATAGTTACTATCCTTATATATCTTTATAAGTTTAGAGATTTTCTTTATAATTTACTTATCTAAAGGAGGGTAATAATAGGTAAGTTACTAAGATTAAGCATATTAATTATCCTTAAAGTCTTAGAATAATTAAGATTATTATAAAGGTTCTTATAAGGGTTATAAATACTATTCCTATTAGTATTAAGGAGTAATAGAATAAACAGGGTAAAGCTTTAGGGTAATAACCTCTAGGGGTTATATTTAAGGTAGCTTAGGAGATTATAACCTCTCTTTTAACTATAGTGTCTTTATTTCTTCTTAAAGTACTTATTCTAATATAGTAGTAATTAGAATTCTAGGGCCTTAAGTAATATAAATACTATTATCTTATAGAGAGATTTATAGTTCCCTTATAAGGTTACTATAGGCTCTCCTAAATATCTCCTTTAACTATCCCTTAAAGTCTTCCTTAAAGTTTTCCTAAAGGTCCTTATCTCTCTAATATTAGTGCTTACTAGTGTAAATAAACCTAGTAATTTAATTACTTAGTTTATACTATATAGTAGTCTTTAGATTTAGCTAGGTAAGTTCCTTTTACTTTATTATAAGTGCTAGAGAGTATAGCTATAGTCTTTTTAGTAGTATACTCTCTAATAGTCTCTTAGGGATTAATTTAGAAGGTATTTAAGGTATCTTACTCTTATAGGAAAGGGCTTAAGAGGTTTATTTTAAAGATGTACTACTCTCTAATTCTATTCTAGGAAAAAAATAAAAAAACAGAAGGAAATAGTTAAAAAGAACGTTATTACTACGGTTATAGTAAAATAAATAGCTATATAATAATAGCGTAGTTTCTAGGCTTTTTAGGAGGAAAAACTAAATAAATAGCTATATAATAATAGCATAGTTTCTAGGCTCTTTAGGAGGAAAAACCAAAGGAATATAGGAAATATAGGATTATTATAGTAAATATAATAAGGTAAAAGAAAGGGAAAAATAGGTAATAAAGATAATATAAACTTAGAGATAACTTAAGAGAGTATAGGCATAGAAATAACTTAACTATATATATATAAAGAAGAGAGAAAAGAAGTAATAGGTAAAGAGGGGTTATATTAATATTAGGTTTAAGTAAAGGGGTTCTTAATTATTATATATAAAGAGTACCTAGAGGTAATTCTTTACCTTTATATTATATATACTAAATATAGAGGAGCTAAGATAGTTATAGTAAATAACTATAAAAAAAGGAGAAAAGAGGTAAAAAAGAGAGGTTATATAGGTTAGCTAGCTTAGCTAAGGGTTATGTTTAATATTAAGTTTAAATAAAATACCTTATAGTAAGAGATTTAGTTATTTAGTTAGTTTTCTTATAATAGATAATAAGAATAATAATTAACTAAATATCCTAAAGGCCTAAGGGTTAATAAATTAATCTCTTAGAAGCTTAATAAGCCTATAGTTAGGATTCTAGTCTCTTTCTTTAGTATACTCTATAGTTATTTCTCTTTGCCTAAATAGCCTATATATTAGCTTAAGGGGTAAGGGGCTATAGTATTTATAAAAATATCTCTTCTTATAATACCTAGCTTATCTATAGTTATAGTTAACCACTAATTAGTGTTAGTTTTACTAAGGAATATAGCACTAGTGTAATATAAAGGGGTTTAATTTAATAAGGTTAATAATAGTTAATAGCTAAGAGAGAAAAGAGAAAAGAGAGAAGGAGAGAAATCTAGCTAGGAGAGAAAAGGGGGAAAAGTAAGTCTAAAGTGCAGAGCTATTACAAGTGGTGCAGGGTTGTATATAATGCAGCTAATCGCATTGCGTGCATCCCTTTTAGTGGACCTACCCTTGGCCACGGTCAGACTAACTATTGTCCGAAGGTCCGAAGGAAGCCATAGCTTTATAGTATTACTTTACTATTTATATGATATATAAGAAATAAAGTAAAGAAAAGAGTAATTAAGGGCTTCTTACCTTAGTATTATTATCTAGTGCTAATAATATTTACTTAGTAAGGGGAATATAAGTATTATATAATAGCTAATAATAGTAATTACTAACCTTATATAAGTAGTATCTCTAAGATTATCTAGACCTAATCGTATAATAATAACCTAAGTTACCCTTACTTATAATACTTACTTAAATATACTTATTATAAGGTATATTGTGGCTTCCTTCGGACCTTCGGACGATAGTTAGTCTAACCATGGCTAAAGCTAGGTCCACTAAAGGGATGCACGCGATGCAATTAGCTACATCGTAAGTAACCCTGCACTACTCGTAGTGGCTCTACACTATAAGACTTACTTTTCCCCCTTTTTCCTCTTAGCTAGATTCCTTTCCTTCTCTTTTTTCTTTTCTCTTTATTATCTATTAACTATTATAAACTTTATTAAATTAAACCCCTTTATATTATACTAGTACTATATTCCTTAGTAAAACTAATACTAATTAGTAGTTAACTATAACTATAAATAAGCTAGGTATTATAAGAAGAGATATTCCTATAAATACCGTAGCCCCTTGCCCCTTAAGCTAATATATAGGCTATTTAGGCAAAGAGGAATAACTATAGAGTATACTAAAGAAAGAGACTAGAATCCTAACTATAGGCTTATTAGGCTTCTAAGAGATTAATCTATTAACCCTTAGGCCTTTAGGATATTTAGTTAATTATTGTTCTTATTATCTATTATAAGAAAACTAACTAAATAACTAAATCTATTGCTATAAGGCATTTTATTTAAACCTGACGTTGAATATAACACTTAGCTAAGCTAGCTAACCTATATAACCTCTCTTTTCTGCCCCTCTTCTCCTTTCTTTATGGTTATTTACTATAACTATCTTAGCTTCTCTATATTTAGTGTATATAATGTAAAGGTAAAGAATTACCTCTAATCTTTATAACCTATTTTTCCTTTTCTTTTACCTTATTACATTTACTATAATAAAGAGCCTAGAAACTACGCTGTTATTATACGGCTATTTGTTTGGTTTTTCCTCTAGAAGAGCCTATAAACTACGCTATTATTATATAGCTATTTATTTCACTATAATTATAGTAATAACGCTCCTTTTACTTATTCCCTTTTGTTTTTCTATTTATTCCTTAGAATAGAATTAGATAGTAGTATATCTTTAAAATAAACCTCTTAAGCCCTTTCCTATAAGAGTAAGATACCTTGAATACCTTCTAAATTAATCCCTAAGAGATTATTAAAGAGTATACTACTAAAAAGACTATAGCTATACTCTCTAGCACTTATAATAGAGTAAAAAGAACTTACCTAGCTAAATCTAAAGACTATTATATAGTATAAACTAAGTAATTAAATTACTAGGTTTATTTACACTAGTAAGCACTAATATTAGAGAGATAAGGACCTTTAGGAGAACTTTAAAGAAGACTTTAAGGGATAGTTAAAGGAGATATTTAGAAGAGCCTATAGTAACCTTATAAGAGAATTATAAAGCTCTCTATAAGATAATAGTGTTTATATTGCTTAAGGCCCTAGAATTCTAATTACTACTATATTAGAATAAGTGCTTTAAGAAGAAATAAAGACACTATAGTTAAAAGAGAAGTTATAATCTCTTAAGCTACCTTAAACATAACCCCTAGAGGTTTTTACCCTAAAGATCTACCCTATTTATTTTATTACTCCTTAATACTAATAGGAATAACATTTACAACCCCTATAAGAACCTTTATAATAATATTAATTATTCTAAGACTTTAAGGATAATTAACACGCTTAATCCTAGTAACTTTCCTATTATTACCCTCCTTTAGATAAGTAAATTATAAAGAAAATCTCTAAACTTATAAAGATATATAAGAATAGTAACTATTATAGCGGGAAGCTATATAATTTCCTCTTGCCTAAGATTACACTCTTTAAGAGTAAATATAATTAGATTAACCTCCCTAGATCTTACTTTAGTAAAGCTTTCCTTATTATACTAATAGGAGATACTAAATAATATTTCCTTAACTACTTATCTAGTAAGGGTTTTCCTTATAAAGGGATAATTACTAATATTTATTATTACTTTAAGACTATTACTTTAAGACTAAAAGTAACTAATAGTTTTACTAATATAAATAAAGTAATATAACCCTTAAGAATATTATTACTTAGAACCCTAAGAAAAATAAGCTTAAGTACCTTAAGATCCTATTAACCACTTTAAAGAAGGTTTATAAAGAACTATACCCTTCTAATATAGTAAATATAGAGCTTTATAAGTAAACATTAAATATAGTCTTTAGTATTCTAGAATACTAGATAGTAAAGTATATATATACCCTAGGCTTTAAGAACCTTACTAGGGACTTCTATAAGTTAATTATAATTATAGAAAGTAGTATAAGGAGTACCTAATATTACTAGTATTAAGATAATAACCTATTAGAGGTAATATTTATAGATTACTAATATATCTAATAGAATTAAAGAGACTAAGGAAAAGGAGGTTATTATAGTAACTCTAGGTAACCTAAGTAATGCTTTATCTATAGTAAGAATAGCTACTAATTATTAAACTATACTAATACTAAGTATTAGAAGGAGAAAGAGAGGTAATAGGCTAGTAAGAATTATTACTTACCTCTTTTAGAAAAGAAATTCTAAGCATTCCTTACTATATTTAAAGGTAATACTAATAATAAGATAGAGGAAGTAAAAGACTAGGAATTATAGCTTAAGACCTATACCTAAGTATAAGATAATAATAATAATAATATTAAGGAGAAACCACTATTAAAGGCATATCTTAGTATTATATAATTCTTCTATTTAGGATTACTAATAATAGATAATGTTAATATACTTATAACGCTTAAAAATTAGGCTTTTTAATATGCCTTGCTTAAGTAAGAGCTATACCTTAAAGAGGCTTCTAATAAGGACTATTTAATCTATTATGCCTTTAAAGAACGCTATTCTAAAGAAGTCTTTAGGGGAATTATACTAGATATAGGAGCCTTAGGCTAGTTAACTACTAGTTAGGCATAAGCAAAAGCCCTCTTAAGAGTAATGCGATTATTAGAGATTAAACCTTATAGCCTAGAAGTTATTAACTTTAGCGCTAGATTAGTAACTACACATAGTGTAATACGCGTGCTAATAAAGCTTAGTCTAATTAACTTCTATATCCTTAATATTACTACACCCTTTCTCTTTTCCCTAACTAATATAGACCTTATAAAGGTTAAGGTAAATAACCTTACTAATATACTAATTAAAGGTAATAATTCTATACCTATTATATAAAGATAGGGCTATTCTTAGTAGCTACTAGAGGTAAAAGAGACTACTATGTTCTATTTATTAGAAGGAGAGATTTATTAACTTTACTAAAGATTTAGTTACCCTTTAATTTAACACCTTATAAAGATCCTCTAATAGGCTAGTTATAATGTTAAACGCTATATAATTAAGAAGCTTACTAAGGTCTGTTATTATTATTAGATAAATAGAAAAGCTCCTAGTTATTTTAAATTTTACCTTAAAGATAACTATAACCTTAACTATAAAAGTATTGTTAATATTATGCAAATTAATAGCAAACTAGTCCTTTATATTATTAATTTAGTAACCTTATTCTAAGCGGCTTAATTCCTTAACCCTAAGAAGTAAAAAGCTTATAATATTTAGGATATAATTAGGGAGTGCTAGATAAATACCTATCTAGGCCCTCTAGATTAGATTATTTATAATGCTAGTAATAACTTTACCTTAGCTAAATTTAGGTATTATGCTTATTTAATATTAATTAAGATTAATAAGATACTAATTAAAGCTTATAATAGCATTAGGAAGGTTAAAAGATACTATAGACCTCTTTGCTAGGCTTATAATATTATTACGGATTTAATTAGTAAAGAGATTACTCCTAAGTAATAACTCTAAATAGCTATTAAAGCTATTAATAACTTAGTAGGTCTAGATAGCCTTGTGCTTATACTACTAGTCTTTAGAGCCTATCTATAGATAATAGATAAGTTACTACTAAGTATCTCTATTATTTAATAAGCTAAAGTAATTTAAAAGGTAACTAATAAAGTCTACTATTACCTTACTAAGAGATAGGTCTATAAGGCCCTTAGCGCCTAGAATAGCCTTAATATATTACTAATATATTAGCTACTACTATAAGCTAATATATATATATAAAGAGAAAAAGGTAACTAGTATAGCCTTTATAAGCTACTTATAACTAATAGAGAGACCTATATAGTTAAAATACCCTATAGCCTAGCTAAGTTTTGCTCTATAGTAGTAAAGCTATACTATAAGGACCTATAGTATAGGGAAGATAAGGAGGTAAGGCCCTAAGACCCTAGGGAAGGCATACTTGCTTTAGAGACCCTTTATAAAGAAAAGAATCTTTAGGGGGAGATAAGGGTAGCTAGGGGAGATAAGCTACTAGAGGGCCTAGGAGATATAAGGGTAGCTAGGGGAGATAAGCTACTAGAGGGCCTAGGAGATAGGCTAATAAAGGATATAAGGGTAAAAGTAAAAGAAAAAGAAATATCCCTAGTAAAGAGAAAGCAAGGGAGGCTAAGGAAGAACCTAACTATTTAATTCTATATTAATAAGGGTATAGAGAAGCCTAAAGAGGCTTATAAAGCTAAAGTAGCCCCTATAGGAAGCTATAAAGCTAATAGTCTTAATATAGTAAAAGCAAAGGCTATTAGGGCTAGGGCTTATAATCCTAAGAAAGCTATTAGACCTATAGAACCTTTTATGCTTATTAATAAAGACTAAGAGAAAGCGTTAATTAAAGAGATTATAGCTAGAGAAATACTAAATATAATATTTCTTATAGTAAAGGAGAAAGCTAATTAAAACCTTACTCTTTAACTTTACTAAGAAGGAAAGATTATAACCCTAGGTAAGCCCTTTAAGTAGTCTAACTAGGCTAAAATTAATGCCTTATAAGCTTATAATATGTTTAGATTTATAAGCTTTAACCTAGTAAAGGATAGAGGTTAT
>JFGW01000454.1:0-18116 GCA_000729825.1 Epichloe sp. AL9924
TATTCCTATATAAAATAAAAGCCCTATCTTCTAGCTTTAATTTACTATATATAAGACTTTTATATAACCTCTAGTTAAAGAGAAAATCGCTGTTAAAGATAGCTATAGGGTAACCTAATTACGGTACCCTAGCTTACCTAATTACTAGTGGCGCTATGGTTATGGCTACTGTTGGAACAAAGGTGATATCAATCGCGCGTGCTAGCCGCAATTACTTGGCAGAAGGTCGGGCCGCGCGCGAGCCCCGCACGTGACCCACAACCGACCCCTCTCATTGGCTAGGAATTGTGGGGCTACAAACGCGCAACCCCTTTTTCCCTTCATTATCGCGGCTTCTAGCTTTTAGCTTCTCTTTTTAATAGAAAAACAACGAAGCCTAGGATAGAAGATCATAATGATACTATCCCTCGGGCTCACACCCTATTTCTATTGAATTCAATACCCTGTGAATCCAACAGCTACACTTGTAGCCATAACGTAATTAAATAATTTATAATTAATTTAGATTAGTTATTCACATAGTTAGTCATAGCTATTAATAGCTACCTTTGCGACTATTAATAGCTATAGTGTAGCTATTAGGCTTATAAGATAAGCTAGTAATAGAAAGGTCCTTTAACTAGAAAGGGCTAAAAATAGGTCTTATTTTTAACACCCTCTCTATAAAAGAATTACATATAAGCTAATTAAAAGCGTATAAAGTAATATAAGGTAAATAAGAACTTTTTAAATAAAAACATAGATAAAAGGGAAAAACAGGAAAAGATAAAAGACTCCCTTTTTAAATTCCTAGCTATTATTAAATATAGCTCCCTTTTTAACGTTATTTTTAGTTCCCTATTAAAGGGAATTAGTTATTAGTTTCTAGTGATTATTAAGCCCTAAGAGCTTAATAAAAGCCTAATAAAGAGGTCTAGATAAAGGCTTTATTAGACTATTTGCAGGCATTAACTTTATATCTAGATATTTAATCTTAGCTAAACCCTCTAAAACCTATTACTTAATATAGTTAAACTTTAGCAAGGTATGCTTTATATAACTATATAAGGTAGGGTTATAGGCAGTGGTTATAGCACCTTAATTATTGTAATATATCTGGATAGGGGGGAAAATAGGGGTTTTTTAGCTCCTTAAATAAGCTCTAAAGCCACTATAGCTCCCGGAAGGTCTCGTAGATAGCATTAGCTTTAGCTTCTAATATTAATAGAGCTATTATACTAGCTTTCTTTGATTTCTAGCTAATAGGTCCACTAGCTAGCTTAAATAGGTAGGCATATGTAGATTTAGAGGTCTTTTTATCCCTTACAAAATCACTATTACAATAACCTATTAGGCTTTAACTAGCTATACCTTTAGGGTCTCCCCTATAGATTATAACAAGGAATTTAGTCCGTAATAGGTACCTAAGTAAGTTTTTAGCTACTTTTAGGTGCTTTATATAGGGCCTAGCTAGTGCTGTAGATAGCTACTAAAGTGTAAAGGCTACGTCTAGCCTTATAAGTAACATTAGGTATATTATAGTCCCTATAATACACTAATAAAGCTTAATTTCACTAGCTATTAAAAGCTCAGTAGTCTGCGTAGCTAAAATGCCTAGCTAAAGAGGTATGCTAATAGGCTTACTATCTAGTATATTAAATTAACTTAAAGCCTCTAAGATATACTAAGATTAGTGGATTTTCAGTATTCTATTAGGTCTATCTTATATAATTTAAACCCCTAAGAAGAATTTAGCAGGCCCCCTATCTTCTATTAGATAGACTTTATAAAGTTCCTTTTTAAGTCTTTAGATATAAGGTAAATCTAGTCTAATTAGAAGACAATCATTTACAAAGCCCTTAATAGCCCTATAAACAGTTAGGCCTTCCTTATTAGGTAATAAGAACACTTACTTATATCTAGTTTTTTAATTAACTAGAAATAAGCAAATTAACTATTTATTATATAGTATAGGGCTGATTTTTAGCGTATCCCTCTCTATTTAATCTAGAGCTCTAGGGGGGTTAAGGTGTGAGAACGATAATAGCTAGGCAAGAGGTATGGGGGCTCTAGTATATTGACTGAAGCTTGCTAGGTCTAAGTGTGTTATGCGTGCGAGTCGCTAGCTTATAGCTAGTGGCTTGCTAGTGTTATATAAACCTAGCCCTAGGGTGTAGCCTATTTATAGGGCGCGCTAGTAGTATGCCTATATTATAAGTAAGGCCTTATAATTATCCCCTTACTTATAGCTAGGCTTTTAAATAGCTTTTACTAGCTTTTATATAGCTATTTACTAACTAGCTACTATATTAAAATAATAATAAATAATAATAGTATTTAAGTATAAATTTACCTTTAACTCCCTATTATATTATATACTTTTTACCTCTATATCCTTAGTTAACTTTTTAAAACTATTATAATATCTTAAGTTACTATTATATTTCCCTTATTACTAATATCTCTATATAGGCTATAGCTACTATAAAAGGTAACTTTTTAGATCTTTTAGCCCTAATAAACTAGATATAAACACTTATAGTTACCCTTAGTAGCTTATATAAGGAAGACCTAGAGAACTAAATATTCTCTAAGGTAACTTACTTTAGTTTTACTAGGGCTTATCTAAACCTAATACTAGGGTTTAATTATACTAATATAGTATACTATATTATATTTAGCCTTACTAGGGCTATAAAGGTTTATTAGGTCTATCTCTTCCTTACCTATATACTAGTCTTTTACTTACTTCTTAAGGTAAGAGGCATTAATTTTATATAACTAGTATATTATTTCCTACTAGTAACTTTCTATTACTATATTTCTAGCTCTTATCTTCGGGGTAGTAAGTACTCTAATCCTTTTTACTATCTCTTTACTAACCTTTTTATAGCTAAACTATTATAAACTTTCCTATATCTAGAAGGCAAAGGTAACTTTATATCTAAGGTCTTATAACCTAGGTTTTATACCCTAGGGTATTGCTAAGCATTGCTTTTACTAAGTAATATAGGAGCTAATTAGTAAGGATAAGGACTAGGGTAAGTACCTTCTTTATAGAGGTATAGTTCTTTTATATAAAGGGGCTATAATAAAGGGGTTTTCTTTAAGTCTCCTTACTCTATAGGCGTGTTTTTATTTATTTTTTAGTAAGTAGTCTAAGGTTTCTTAGTTTAGAGTGTAATAGTAGCTAGTAAGGCTAGGCCTTTTTTATAGGAATATTATATCTCTTTGCCTATAACTTACTTATATCTTACTATCTCTCTTATAGGATTTGCTTTAGTAAAATACCTAAATCATATATTACATGCCTTCTATATCTTTAGCTAGGACTTATTAGTTATATTTTTTGAAATGTAGGGAGCTAGTTGCCGGCTAGCAATAGCTGTACAGGTGTAGCTCTACGGTCGGGGACTAATAGAACCACCACGTTGAATATTCAACGCAACGCAACGGAAGGTTGTGGCAGTTATTAACTAATAGAATTCAATCTAGATGACTTTTACGATATCTTATATACTAATAGAATTGATTTTAGTGACGTTGTACGGGCAATGCGGCTGTTGGATTAAGAGGCCTAGCTATCTAGCTAGATTAAAAAGATCTTCTTCCTCTTATATACCCACTAACTATATCGGTGGATCTAGGCTGCTAAAAGGGTCTTAAGGGCCACTTTTGATTTTCCGCAAAATTCATTTGTATATAAAATCCAAAAAATCGACTCACCACCATACAAACTAGCAACCCATATGCACTAACTTTTAGTCCAAAAAATATTCCTGCATAAAATAAAAGCCCTATCTTTAAGCTTTAATTTGCTATATGTAAGACTTTTGTACGACCTCTAGTTAAAGAGAAAATCGCTGTTAAAGATAGCTATAGGGTAACCTATGTGTAGGGTAACCTGCTTACGTTACCCTAGCTTACCTAATTACTAGTGGCGCTGTGGTTGTAGCTACGCTTGCAGCCACAACGTAATTGAATAATTCACAATTGATTTGGATTAGTCATCCACACGGTCGGTCGCAGCTGTTAACAGCTGCGACGTAGCTATTGACAGCCACCTTCGCGACCGTTGACAGCTGCAGTGCAGCTGTCAGGCTTACAATGCAAGCTAGTAATAAAAAGGTCCTTTGACTAGAAAGGGCTAAAAATAGGTCTTGTTTTTAACAATATTTACTTAGCTAACCCTTTTATTTTACTAGGTATTTATTACCTTTATAGGTCTTCCTATAGTCTTTAACTTCCTTTACTTTATACTTATCTTCTTTATCTTTAAGGTCTTGTATTAGTATTTCCTTATCCCTAGTGTCTTTATAGTAATTCTATAGCTTTAGTAAACTAATATAAAATACATTATATAGCTAACTATATTTTTTAGGTAATACTAGTTAGTATGCTTATTTTTCTATAGTATTAAGTACTTAAAATAGCCTAATAAATCTAGGGGTTAGCTTCTATTTTATATCCTTAAGTCTAATATTCTTTGCTAATAGTACTATAAAGTTACCTCTTTTTAAGGTTAATAGCTAGTAGCGCTTATTATAGTACTTTGCCTAAGTTTTAGTAGCTTTTACCTAGTTTTCCTTTAGTTACTCCCTAACTTTATATAACTTTATAATATATATATAGGCTTTTAGTACCTCCCTTTCCTTAATCTTATCCCTAAGAGCTAGGTAAAACTTAGGTAAATATTCTATAAGGGAGTAGTTTAAAGAGTAACCTATAGTCTTATTAACTATATTATTATATATAAATTAGGCTACTAGAAGTAGCTTTAGCTATATTTACTAGTTCTCTATAATAAAGTATTAGAGGTAATGCTTAAGTACTTAGTTTATTCTCTTTATTTACCTATTAGTTTAGGGGTAAAATGCTATAGAAAGCCTCCGCTTTATGCATAATAAGTAATATAAATCTAACTAAAATTAGCTTATAAAGACTAATCCCCTATTAGATATAATACCCTCTAGTGCCCTAAATTATAGTTTAATCTCCCTATAGAAAAGTTCTGCTAATTTAGCTATATTAATAGTAGTAGTTATAGGTAAGAAGATAAAGTACTTAGTAAATTAGTCTATAATCACTAGGATTATATTAGTTTCTTGCTTACTAGCTTACCTAATAGGTAATCCTATAATAAAGTCTATTAAGATCTCTACTTATAGTTACCTTAGTATTAGTAGTAATTTAAGGCTTCTATATAGGTAATACTATCTAGCCACTACTTATTAGCAAACCCTATAGCTTATAATATAATCTAAAAAAAACTTACTTATAGCTAGCTACTAGAAGTAATGCTTTAATAGCTTAAGAGTGTGCTTAGTCCTAAAGTAACTTACTAGTGGATTATTATAGTATAGCTATAAAAGCTCCTATTATAAAATAGGCTCCTAGGGAATAACTACCTAGTCTTAGTATATTAGAAGACCCCTTATACTATATAACTATAGACTAGCCTTTCCCTTCCCTTTTACTAGGGAGTTATTAGTCTTACTATTTTATCTCTATAAATCTAGGTCTTAATCCTATGCCTTCTATAGTAATTACGCTAATAATTTATTTACCTTAGATTAGTAGGGATTTAGTAATATAATAGCCCCCTATATCTCTTATACTATACTAATATCTTAGACACACGCTACTTTCTCCTAGAAATTACCCTTATTTAGCTAATCTTTTACTAGATCTATAGTAGCTATCTAGCCTCTTAACTAGGCTACTCTAGCCTCTAGAGCTTTCTTTATAGGGGCTAGGGTATTTTCCTTCCCTAAAGATATCTTATTAAGCCTCTTTATATCTAAGACTAGTAATATACCTAGTTTTCTTTAATATATTAGTATCTTTTCTTCTATTACTTCTTTAGTAGCTACTATTTTCTTTTAAAGTTCTAGTAAAAGTGCCCTATTTATTAGGGGTTTACCTTTATAATTAGACCTCCTTAATAGTATATTTACTAGGTTACTTTTCCCTAGTCTATAACTAATTATAAAGTAAAAGGGGCAAAGGAATATATACTATCTAGCCGACCTTTTATTTAGCTTTTACTACCTTATAAAGGTTTATAAGTTATAGTAGTCTAATAGGACCTTTACTAGGGTTACTATACCTTTAATATAGTATTACTAGTGCTTAAATAACTTTACTATAGTAAGTAACTCTTAATTAGCTATACAATAATTATACTTAGTGTCTATAAACTTCCTTAACTAAAAGGCTACTAAATACTAATAGCCCTTATTATCCTATTATAATAGGATTTCTACTATTATAAAGATAGAAGTATCTATCTTAATACACACTAGTTAACTTAGGTTATAATAATAAAGGAGAGGCGCTTACTAAAAGGTATCTTTTAGCTAGTTAAATACTAGCTATTCCTTCGCTCTAAATATAAACTTCCTAGTCTAGATACTATTTTAACTACCTTTTATTAATATATATAAAGGTACTATAATCCTAGAGTATCTATAGATAAACTATTAGTAAAAGTTATAGAATTTAAGGAATAACTATATATCCTTAAAGCTTATAGGTTCCTTCTAATCTTAGATTATATTAACCCTACGTATATTTATTAATATCCTATTAACTAATAGGATAAACCCTAGGAATTCTACTAACTCCTAGTAAAATAAGCACTTTAAGGGTTTTATATATAGCTTTACTAACCTTATATATTCTAGGACTTCCTTAATATATATAGTGTACTTCTCCTGTGTTTTTAAGAAGATAAGGATATTATCTAGATATACTATATAAATAGTATTAACTAGCCTATAAAGCGCTTTGTAAATATAGCTTTAGAAAGTAGCTAGGGTTTTTATTAACTTAAAGGGTATTATAAGATATTTATAGTGTCTATAATGCATATAAAACGCAGTCTTTTACTTATTACCCTCTTTAATATAAATTTAATAGTAAGTATTCTTAATATTAATCTTTAAGAAGTAGCAAGCCCCTTAATAATAGTTTAGGATCTCTAAAATCAGGGGAAGAGCATAGTAATTCTTCTATATTACTCTATTAAGTCCCTAATAATTTATATATAGTTAAAGCGTTTTATCCTTCTTTAGTATAAATAGGATAGGCACGCCTATAGGGCTCTTAGAGGGTCTTATCTAGCCTTTCTATAGGTTTTTATTAATATATTTATAAAGCTCCTTTAGCTTGCTTTAGGAGAGAGAGTAAATTAGTCTATATAGAGGTGTAGCCCTAGGTATTAGGTTAATTGTGTAATTAGTCTCCTTTCTTAATAGTAGGCTTCCTACCTTATCTAATATAAATATATCTTTAAACTTATATAGTTCCTTAGGGATATCTTTAATAGTTTTATATACTTTTACCTTCTCTTTATCTTTAAGGGTAATAAACTTAACTTCTATAACTCCTATAATAGTATATATAATAGTCTTATTATATATTACCTTTATAAACTTATAGGGGGTTATAAGTAAAAAGGCTATTCTCTTTTTCTTAAACCATTACTCTTATAAGTATAAGTAAAGATATATATATTCTTTAGTGAGTATATATATTCTAATTAAGAGAGGGCTTTCCCTTACTCTTAGGTCCTTATCTATAGCTATATATAGTAGCTTAAGGTCCTTTTTTTTTCCTCATAAGTCCTTAATTATAATAGGTACCTTATAGACACTATATTAGAGAACTATAAGGGCCCTTACTACCTTAAGAATAGGTGCTATAGCCTTAGCCTAGTTAAGCTTATAGTTCTTTATAAATTTAGCACTAATAATATTAATTTTAGTGTAGCTATTAAGATCCGCTACTATTTTAGTATCTTTATACTTATAAATAGTAACTAGTGTGTAAAATTAACACCCTATTAGCACCCTAGTATTTAAGGTAAAGGTAAGGGTATTTACTTTTACCTTAGGAAGTTTCCCTAGCTTTCTTAAGGCTTTTTCTTTAGCTTATTATACTTCTATATAAGATACTCTATACTACTATAGTTAAAATATTATCTTTTATTCTTAACTTTACTATTATTTAGGTAAGTAGCTAAGCCCTTTTCCTAGTCCTTATTCCCTTAATCCTTATAAGGTTTATAACCTTATAGGGAGTCTTATCTTTAATATTAGGGACCCTTATATAGGCCTTTATCCCCTAAATAGTTAGGCTTTTACTTATTCTTTAGTATTACCTTCAAAATCACTAGGTAAGTTATATAACCTTTTTTTAAGTCTTTTCTATAATTAAAGAATATAAGTTAATATAGTCCTATAGGTTAGGGAGTAACTTTATAAAGAACATATGAGTATAAGACTTTTTAAAGGCTTTTTCTAGGTGTTTCTCTAGTAAATCTAAGTAGATACTAAATTAGATAGGGCTTTAACCCTTATATTACCTTATATTCTCTAGCTATATAGCTATTTACGCGTTATAGTTTATAGTGTCTTTAAGTAGTATAAGTATCTAATCCTAGAACTTATCCTAGTTATCTTTAAGGTCTTCCTAGCTATTAGCCTATTATTCTTTAAGGTATTTATCCTATCTTACCTAATAGTTAGTATATATATAGTTAAGTATAAGGAGGATCTTTTAATAGTTATATTAATATTTTTTCTTTGCCTTATTAAAGGTATAGTTTAGGTTATTAAGCTATATCTTATACTTTTATAGGTTTATAGGATATTAGAGCTTAGTAATATTCTAGACCTTAATCTCTTAGCTACTCTAGCTTAAGGGGGTGCTAGGTCTTTACCCCCTTTTTACCTATGCTTCCCCCTTATTTAGCTATAATAGGTTAATAAGCTTCTTTTCTTATTTTTATAGTTTCTAGAGTTATTTAAGCTAAGTAATTTACTCTATTATTACTATAGCTTTAGTACTAATAGTAAGGGGTTTAATTTTAAGTGTAGTCTCTATAGAATATAGCATATCCTTAGCTATAGTACTACCCTTATTTAATTCGTTCTAGTTATTATCTAATATTACTCTAGTAAATTAAGTAGTTCTCCCCCCTATATTACTCTTAGGTAGCTAGTAGGAGAAGCTTTAGAATTATAAGAATAATAATAGCTAGGTAAGAGGTATAAGGGCTTTAGTATATTAACTAAAGCTTACTAGGTCTAAGTGTGTTATATATATAAGTTACTAGCTTATAGCTAGTGGCTTACTAGTGTTACGTAGACCTAGCCCTAGGGTGTGGCCTGTCCGCGGGGCGCGCTAGTGGTGCGCCTGTGTTGTGAGTGGGGCCTCACATAAGGATAGCTAATTTCCTAGGTGTTCTAACTACCTTAGATTAATTATAAGCTATATATCTAAAGTCTTTATCCTTAATTTTAGAAAAATTAGGGATTCCTTTAGTTATAAGGCTTATTTTCTTTAGCAAAGGAAGCCCTAGGTAACCTAATTATATATGCTATAGGCTAGCTAGTTCTAATAACCATTAATATTAAAGATCCTTAGGGACTAAATTAGGATCTAGACTAGGGCCCTCTTTACTAGTCTCCTGCTAGGCCCCTTAAGAACTACAGGCCTCTTAGAGAGGTATTAAGGACCCTTTTCCTTTACTAGGGCTCTCTAATACCCTTAAATCTATTTCTTTAGATTTATAAGGGACCTAACCTAGGGCTATAGGTAAAGAAGAAGGGACTAATTCCCCTAAATTATCCTGTATAATTTCCTTAATATTATTATTATTAATTTTAGGAATTTTATCTAAATTAGAAGCCTAATCTAGCTTTTTAGAGGGAGTTTAAACCTCTATAGGGTAGCTTATTAGATAGCTATTACCCCTAAAGCTAGTATAGGTAAAAGGTTAGATATAGTAAGATTCCTTATTATAGGGCCCTTTATGTAACCTAGGTGTAAATTAGTTTTTCACGTAAAAGAAAAAACTATATTTTTCTATATCTAGGGTAGTAATATAAGACCTATCTTTAAGATAAAGAAGGTTTTTTATAAGGCAACCACTAGATATATAGTGCATAAGGCTACTAACTATATTAACATTAAGCTAAGGAAAATATAGCATATCTTTAAGCACTAAGGTCCTATATTTAGATAGATTTCTTTAATATAAGACCTTAAAAATAGCACTACTATAGCCCTTTAGGTAAATAGGGCTACTACTAGTTATAATAGGGTTAGATTCCCCCTTTTTAAAAGGGATATAATCCCTAAAGACCTCCCTAGAATTAACTATATATATAGTTAACCCTATATTATATAATAGGGCTTTTTTTATATCTTTACTATAATAATTAAAACCATTTAAGGAATTAATTTGTTATTTATTATTATCCGAATTACTAGAGCTAGAATTAGAGCTACTATCGCTAAAGCTTTTATAACTAGTCTTATAATTACTAGGTTTCTTATATAGTTTAAGAGCACCATTAGAAAGGTTATATTTTCCTAGTATAAAAGATCCCTCTATAGGCTCTTTATTATCCTTTTTATCTAATTTTTAACCTTTTTACTTCTTTTTTTTCTTCTTTAAATTAGAATTAAAAAAGCCTTTATTTTCTTTAGAGCTTTCCTTTTTCTTCTTCTAACCTTTAGGGGCCTTATTATTCTCTTTAGTACCCTTTTCTAGGTCTTTAGCCCTATAATTTAGGGCTTTAGATACCGTAGATAACTTATCCCTCTATTTAGCTAGAAGGTCTACTATTAAAAATTAAAGATTTAGGGCTTCTAGGGGAGCCCCTATAGCCCTATTTATATACATACTAAATCATTGCCTCTTAGCCCACTAAGGGAAGGTTAATTTTAGGGATTAAAGATATTAATTGACCTAATCTATAGGATTAATTAGGACCCCTAAAATCAATAATCTAGCTAGTAGATCATTAAAGACTATATTAAAGGCTTCTAAAGTCCCCTTAAAACCATAAAAATTTAGGTTATAAAATTCAGAATATAGGGACCCCCTCTGGATTTTAACGCTATATAAATATTACCTTATAAGTAAATTATAGGCATCTTTAGGTAATTTTTGCTAAGTTATAGCGGCTTAGGGGCCTTCTATATAACTATCCCTTAGTAACATAAGGATAATAGCTTAGTTAGCATCCCCTAGCGCCCTAGAAATATCTAGTTTATTGTGAGAACAATGATAGCTAGGCAAGAGGTATGGGGGCTCTAGTATATTAACTAAAGCTTGCTAGGTCTAAGTATGTTATGCGCGCGAGTTACTAGCTTATAGCTAGTGGCTTGCTAGTGTTACGTAAACCTAGCCCTAGGGCGTGGCTTGCCTACGGGGTGCGCTAGTGCATGCCTGTGTTATAAGTAAGCCTTTATAATTACCCCCCTACTTATAGCTAGGCTCCTAACTAGCTTACTAGCTAGTTTATAATTATTTACTAAGTAATAGCTATATTAAAATAATAATAAATATAGGTAGTACTTAGGTATAAATTTACCTCTAATATACTATTATATTATATTCTTTTCCTTTTTATAACTATAGGTAAGTTTTCTAAAAATTATTATTATTCTTTAGTTATTATTATATTTCCCTTATTACTTACCTTACTTTTATTATAAATATAGACTATATTCCCTTAAAGGAGTGCTTTTATATATACTATTTATACACTAAATATACTAACTTTAAGAAAAGCTTACTATTTAAGCCTAAATTACCTTAGATTAACTACTAATTTCCTATAGCTTTATTTACTACTATAATAGTAAAATATTTTAAATACTATATTTAATACTATAAGTATATTATTATTCCTATGTCTTTTAGTCCCTTATTACTAATATCTTTATATAGGTAATAGCTATAATAAAAAGGGATTTCTTAGATCTTTTAGTACTCTTAAATTAGGTATAAAGTCTTATAAATACCCTTAGTAATATAAAGCTAGATAACCCTAATAACTATATATTCTCTAAGGTAACTTACTTTAGTTTTACTAAGGCTTATCTTAATTTAATAATAGGTTTTAACTATACTAATATAGTATACTATATTATATTTAGCCTTACTAAGGCTATAAAGGTTTACTAGGTTTATCTTTTCCTTACTTATATACTAGTCTTTTACTTATATTTTAGGGTAAAATATATTAATTTTATATAAGAAGTATATTATTTCTTAATAGTAACTTTCTATTACTATATTTCTAGCTCTTATCCTAGGGGTAGTAAGTACTTTATTTCTTTTTACTACTTATTTACTAACCCTTTATAGTCTTTTTATTATAAACTTTTCTATACTTAAAAGGTAAAGATAACTTTATGCTTAAGGTCTTATAACCTAGGTTTTATACCTTAAGGTATAGTAAAGTATTACTTTTCTTAGGTAATATAGAAGCTAATTAGTAAGAATAAGAACTAAGGTAAGTATTTTCTTTAGAGAGATATAGTTTTTTCTTATAAAAAAGCTATAATAAAGAGATTTCCCTTAACTTTTCTTACTTTTTAGGTATATTTTCTTTTATTTTTTAGTAAGTAATCTAAGGCTTTTTAGTTTAGAGTATAATAGTAGCTAGTAAGGCTAGGCCTTTTTTATAGGAATATTATATCTCTTTACCTATAACTTACTTATATCTTACTACCTTTCTTATAGGATTTACTTTAGTAAAATATCTAAATTATATTTTAGGCACTTTCTATATCTTTTACTAGGACTTATTAGTTATATTTACTTAGCTAACCCTTTTATTTTACTAGGTATTTATTACCTTTATAGGTCTTTCTATAGTCTTTAACCTCCTTAATTTTATACTTATTATCTTTATTCTCTAGGTTTAGTATTAGTATATCCTTATCCCTAGTGTTTTTATAGTAATTCTATAGCTTTAGTAAACTAATATAAATTATATTATATAGTTATCTATATTTCTTAGGTAGCGTAAGTTAGTATGCCTATTTTCCTATAGTATTAAGTACTTAAAATAGCCTAATAAATCTAGGGGTTAGCTTCTATTTTACATCTTTAAGCCTAAGGTTCTTTACTAATAGTACTATAAGGTTACCTCTTTTTAGGGTTAATAGCTAATAGCGCTTATTATAGTACTTTACCTAGGTTTTAGTAGCTTTTACCTAGTTTTTCTTTAGTTACTCTTTAACTTTATATAGCTTTATAATATATATATAGGCTTCTAGTACCTTTCCTTTCTTAATCTTATCCCTAAGAGCTAGATAAAACTTAGGTAAATAGCCTATAAGGGAGTAATTAGGAGAGTAGCCTATAGTTTTATTTACTATATTATTATAGGTAAATTAAGCTATTAGAAGTAGCTTAGGCTATATTTACTAGTTCTCTATAATAAAACACTAGAGATAATGCTTAAGCACTTAATTTATTCTCTTTATTTACCTATTAGTTTAGGGGTAAAATACTATAAAAAGCCTTTACTTTATATATAAAAGATAGTATAAGTCTAACTAGAATTAGCTTATAAAAACCAATCCCCTATTAGATATAATACCCTCTAGTGCCCTAAATTATAGTTTAATCTCTTTATAGAAAAGCTTTACTAGTTTAGCTATATTAATTATAGTAGTTATAGGTAGGAAGATAAAGTACTTAGTAAATTAGTCCATAATTACTAGGATTATATTAGTCTCTTACTTACCTACTTATATAATAAGTAACCCTATAATAAAATCTATTAAGATTTTTACCTATAGTTACTATAGTATTAGTAATAATTTAAGGCTTCTATATAAGTAATACTATCTAGTTACTACCTATTAGTAAACCCTATAGCTTATAATATAGTCTAAAATAGACTTACTTATAGCTAGCTACTAAAAGTAATGCTTTAATAGCTTAAGAGTATACTTAGTCCTAAAGTAACTTACTAGTAAATTATTATAGTATAGCTATAAGAGCTCCTATTATAAGATAGGCTCCTAGGGAATAATTACTTAGTCTTAGTATATTAGAAAACCCCTTATACTATATAACTATAGACTAGCTTTTCTTTTCCTTTTTACTAAGGAGTTATTTATCTTACTATTTTACCTCTATAAATCTAAATCTTAACTCTATGCTTTCTATAGTAATTATACTAATAGTTTGTTTAGCCTAGATTAGTAAGGATTTAGTAGCACTATAGTCTCCTATATCTCTTATACTATACTAATATCTTAGATATACATTACTTTCTTCTAGAAATCCCCTTTACTTAGCTAATCTTTTACTAGATTTATAGTAGCTACTTAGCCTCTTAACTAGGCTACTCTAGCCTCTAGAACTCTCTCTATAGGGGCTAGGGTATTTTCCTCCCCTAAAAATATTCTATTAAGCCTCTCTATATCTAAGATTAGGGTATTTTCCTCCCTTAAAGGTATCTTACTATATTTTCTTTAATATATTAGTATTTTTTCTTTTACTATCTCTTTAGTAATTACTATTTTCTTTTAAAGTTCTAGTAAAAGTACCTTATTTATTAGGGGTTTACCTTTATAATTAGACTTTCTTAATAGTATAGTTACTAGATTACTTTTCCTTAGTTTATACTTAATTATAAAGTAAAAGGGATAAAGGAATATATACTATTTAGCTTACCTTTTATTTAACTTTTACTACCTTATAAAGGTCTATAAGTTATAGTAATTTAATAGGACCTTTACTAGGGTTACTATGCCTTTAATATAGTATTACTAATACTTAAATAACTTTACTATAGTAAGTAACTCTTAATTAGCTATACTATAATTACACTTAGTATTTATAAACTTCCTTAACTAAAAGGCTACTAGACACTAATAGCCCTTATTATCCTATTAGGATAGGATTCCTACTATTATAAAGACTAAAGTATTTATCTTAATACACACTAGCTAACTTAAGTTATAATAATAAAGAAAAAGCGCTTACTAAAAGGTATCTTTTAGCTAGTTAAATACTAGTTATTTCTTTACTTTAAATATAAACTTCCTAGTTTAAATACTATTTTAACTACCTTTTATTAATATATATAAGGGTACTATAATCCTAGAGTATTTATAAATAAACCTTTAGTAAAAGTTATAAAATCTAAGGAAAGACTATATATCTTTAAAGCTTATAGGTTCTTTCTAATCTTAGATTATATTAACCCTATATATATTTATTAAGATCCTATTAACTAATAGAATAAACCCTAGGAATTTCACTAATTTCTAGTAAAATCCATACTTTAAGGGTTTTATATATAGCTTTACTAACCTTATATATTTTAAAACTTCCTTAATATATATAGTATACTTCTCCTATATTTTTAAGAAGATAAGGATATTATCTTAATACACTATATAAATAGTATTAACTAGCCTATAAAGTGCTTTATAAATATAGCTTTAAAAGGTAGCTAGGGTATTAGTTAACCTAAAGGGTATTATAAGATATTTATAGTGCTTATGATAGGTATGAAATATAGTCTTTTACTTATTACTTTTCTTAATATAAATTTAATAGTAAGTATTCTTAATATTAATCTTTAAGAAATAGTAAGCTCCTTAATACTAGTCTAATATCTCTAAAATTAGGGGGAGAGTATAGTAATTCTTTTATATTACTTTATTAAGTCCCTAATAATTTATATATAGTTAGAGCATTTTATCCTTCTTTAGTATAAATAGGATAGGTATACCTATCGGGCTCTTAGAGGGTCTTATCTAGCCTTTTTATAGGTTTTTATTAATATATTTATAAAGCTCCTTTAGCTTGCTTTAGAAAAGAGAGTAAATTAGTCTATATAAGGGCATAGCCCTAGGCACTAGGTTAATTATATAATTAGTCTCCTTCCTTAATAGTAAACCCCTTACCTTATCTAATATAAATATATCTTTAAACTTATATAATTCCTTAAGGATATCTTTAATAGTTTTATATACTTTTACTTTCTTATTATCTTTAAGGGTAATAAACTTATCTTTTATAACTCCTATAATAGTATATATAATAGTCTTATTATATATTACCTTTATAAACTTATAAGAAGTTATAAGTAAAAAGGCTATTTTCTTTTTCTTAAACTATTACTTTTATTAGTATAAATAAAGGTATATATATTCTTTAGTAAGTATATATATTCTAATTAAGATAGGACTTCCCCTTACTCTTAGGTCCTTATCTATAGCTATGTATAGTAGTTTAAGGTCTATTCTTTCTTCTCTTAAGTTCTTAATTATAATAAGTACCTTATAAATACTATATTAAGGGACTATAAGGGCCCTTATTACCTTAATAATAAGTACTATAGCCTTAGCCTAGTTAAGCTTATAGTTTTTTATAAATTTAGTAATAATAATATTAATCTTAGTATAGCTATTAAGATCCGCTACTATTTTAATATCTTTATACCTATAAATAGTAACTAATATATAAAATTAATACCTTATTAGTACCCTAATATTTAAGGTAAAGGTAAGGGTATTTACTTTTGCCTTAGCAAGTTTCCCTAGCCTTCTTAAGGCTCTTTCTTTAGCTTATTATAGTTATAAGAAAAATACTCTATACTATTATAGTTAAAATATTATTTTTTATCCCTAACTTTACTATTATTTAGGTAAGTAACTAGGCCCTTTTCCTAGTCCTTATTTCTCTAATCCTTATAAGGTCTATAATCTTATAAGGAATTATATCTTTAATATTAGGGAGCCTTATATAGGCCTTTATCTCCTAGATAATTAGGCTTTTACTTGCTCTTTAGTATTACCTCCTAAAATTACTAGGTAAGTTATATTACCTTTTCTTAAGTCTATTCTATAATTAAGGAATATAAGTTAATATAGTCTTATAGGTTAGGGAGTAGTTTTATAAAAAATATAAGAGTATAAGACTTTTTAGAGGCTTTTTCTAGGTATTTCTCTAGTAAATCTAAGAAAATACTAAATTTAATAAGGATTTAATCCTTATATTACTTTATATTCTCTAGCTATATAGCTATTTATATATTATAATTTATAGTATCTCTAAGTAGTATAAGTATTTAAGTCTAGAATATATTCTAGTTATCTTTAAGGCTATCCTAGCTATTAGCTTATTATTCTTTAAGGTATTTATTTTATCTTACCTAATAGTTAGTGTATATATAGTTAAGTATAAAGAGAATCTTTTAGCAGTTATATTAGTACTTTTTCTTTACCTTATTAAAGGTATAGTTTAGGTTATTAAGCTATATCTTATATCTCTATAGGTTTATAAAATATTAAAACTTAGTAATATTTTAGACCTTAATCTCTTAGCTACTTTAGCTTAAGGGGGTACTAGGTTTCTACCTTTATTTCTCCTATACTTTTCTCTTATTTAACTATAATAGGTTAATAAGCTTTTTTTCTTATTTTTATAATCTCTAAAGTTATTTAAGCTAAGTAATTTACTTTATTATTACTATAGCTTTAGTACTAAGGGTAAAGGATTTAATCTTAAGTATAATCTCTATAGAATATAGTATATTCTTAGCTATAGTATTACCCTTACTTAATTAGTTCTAATAGTTATCTAATATTACTTTAGTAAATTAAGTAATTCTCCCCCTTATATTACTCTTAGGTAGCTAGTAAGAGAAGCTTTAGAATTATAAGAATAATAATAGCTAGGTAAGAGATATAAGGGCTTTAGTATATTAACTAAAGCTTACTAGGTCTAAGTGTGTTATACGCGTAAGTTACTAGCTTATAGCTAGTGGCTTGCTAGTGTTATATAAACCTAGCCTTAGGGCGTGGCCTGCCCGCAGGGTGCGCTAGTGCACGCCTGTGTTGTGAGTAGGCCTCACATTTATCTAGAGATTTAGGCATACCTAAAGCTCTAAATGAGATAGCTATAGCAGGGCTTATTTCTATTAATTAAAAATTTTAGCTCCTTTAAGCTTAGCAGTCTCTAGGAAGCTATAAACCCTCTTATTAAATTCCTTAATAATTAAATTATTAAAGGTAGCTTATATAAAGCTAGATTTAGGTGCCTTATCTTAAATAGGCTACTAATCTTACTGCTAAATAGCAGGCTTAGTAGCTTCCACACCCTCTATGCCTCTATTATTAATAGCTATAGTTAGAGCCTCTAGCTTATATAATAATTAATTAATAGTATCTTATTGCTTAATAACCTGCTCTTTTAGCTAGTTATTTAGAACCTCTTGCGCACTAAGATTAGGGGCTAAAGACCCCTAACCTTATCAATTAGTATCTATCTTCTAATTTTATAGAAGGGAAGTATTGAAATG
>JFGW01000455.1:0-17924 GCA_000729825.1 Epichloe sp. AL9924
GGATGATGCAATTCCAGGGGGGTGTTAAAAATACATAAGGCTTTGTAATCCTAGGTGCAGATGGATCGGTCCACTCTTTTGAATTCAACACTAGTAAGTAAGCTTCCTAAACTAGGAGGTTATACTTATATAATTAAATTAGAAAAAGGGAAAACACTACCTTAGGAGCCTATATATAATTTAGCTAAGAGAGAGCTATAAGTTCTTAGGGAGTACCTTATAAGTATATAGCTTAAAGGGTAGATTAGAAGATTAGTTAGCCTAGCTAGAGCTCTAATTTTATTTATTCTAAAGAAAGGAGGAAAATTAAGGCTTTATATAAATTATAGGGGCTTAAATAAGATTATAATTAAGGATAAGGCCCCCTTACCTCTTATTACTAAAATTCTTAATTAATTAGTAAGTGTAGTTATTTTTATAGTCCTTAATCTTAAAGATATATACTACTAGCTATATATTTACTTAGGTAATAAGTAAAAGATAGCTTTTTATTATTACTATAGCTACTTTAAATATCTTATTATGCTATTTAGACTAGTTAACGCACTAGTGACTTTTTAGGAGTATATTAATAATACACTTAAAGGTCTTATTAATAAGACCTGCATTATTTACTTAGATAACACGCTAATATATAGTAGTATAGTTAAGGAGTATATAGATTATATTAAATAAATTTTATGTAGGCTGTTATGGACTCGAGCTATAAGCTTGGGTTAAGTCTAGCTCCGGAAAGTACGCGGACTATATATAGCTTAGGTTAAGTCTAGCTCTAGAAAGTACGCGGACTATGTGTAGCTAGGTTAAGGCTACACGCGGACTACGCATAGGCCACGCATAAGTTACTATAAATCCGGGCGCTATATAACTACTAGTATAGTTCCTTTCTTCTTCTATAAGAATAATATTCTCACTTTAAACGCTTATAAGCAGAAGCCATAAGGCCAGTTCTTAACATAGGCTTAGAGATATAAGCCTTTTTATTAACCTTATAAAGTGTTAATTTTTAGTTATAGAGGTTAAATTCTTAGGCTTTAAGATATTACTAAGAGGTATTATAATAGATTTAGTAAGGGTTAAAGTAATTATAACATAGCTAATACTATGTAATGTATTTAATATTTAGTTATTTCTTAGTTTTACTAGATTTTACTACTATTTTATTAAATAGTATAGTAAAGTTATTATTTTATTAATAGATTACCTTAGAGGGAAGTAACTAGTAATATTTAATCTAGAATCCTATAAGTTAGTAGTGTTTAGAGAACTTTAGTAAAGATTTTAGGAAGCGCTAATTTTAGTGCATTTTAACCTACTTATATATCTTAGAGTGAAGATAGATATATCTAGATATGTAATTAGGGCTATACTTATAATATTAGTACTAGGTTACTAGTACTTAGTTACGTTTATATTAAGGAAAATAACTAATACTAAATTACACTATATAATACCTAATAGTAAATTATTAGCTATTTAAGAGGCTTTTTAGGCCTAGAGACACTACCTTACTTATTTAACTTATATAATTAAGGTTATTATAGACTATTTAAACTATAAGTACCTAGCTATAAAGCCTAAGCTTACTAGTAGGTAAGTAACTACACTTAATAAGCTTTATTTATTTAACTTTAAGATTATATATTATATAAGGAAATTAAATCCTACTAATCCCCTATTAAGAAGACTAGATTTTATAAGTAAGATAAGGAAAGTAAAAGTAGTAACTATATATCTCCTTACCTATTTATTTAAATTTATAAATACTAAGTAATAGGAATATTATAGTAATATTACTAACGCTATAGGTTCTATAAAAACGTTATTTAGTGTAACTAATAGTTAGTTATAAAGACACTATAATAATACTATTAATATCTAGGGTTTTAAAAAATTATAACTTAACTGTATTTTTAAGGAGCCTAATAATCTAAATACGCTTCGAAAAGGTATATTAGTAAGGTTATTTAATACTTTTTTTAGTAAGTAATAAGGTAGCTATAATAGTACTGCTAGCACCTAGTTTACGTTATATTTATTGCTTAGCTATTTTAATTTTCCTATTAAACTAGCTACTACTAAAAGGGGTAGACTAGCATAGGTAGTTACTAGTAAGTGATAAGGGCGCCCCTTAAAACTATTACTTATCTGTTCCCCTATAAGACTAGAGGTATCTAGTGAACTAATTACTTATAGAGATATTATAGCTAGGATTTAATCTATTGTCAGGAGCGCAGAGGACGGAGACAGGACGTTTATGATAGTAAATCTTTAGAGAACCTTTAGGCCACTCTAATAATAAAGAGGCTAGCTAGCTATAAGATAGCTATATGTTTATTAAGCAAGGTATTTATTAAGGATAGTGTATATTATATATAGTAGGTTAGAGATTAAAACCTTTATATACTAGGCCCTAGCTAGTATCTTTCTAGTGGTAACTATAAATCTTAGCCTTTACTTTATTTATATTAAACCTTATAGTATAAGCTATAATAAATTAATCTCTAAACCTTTAAGGGAAATAAACTATTAGCTAGATTATTATGTAGCTAATGCTACAAAGGTTTACATAAAACACGCTAGTACCTTATAATAATAAAGGTATAGATAATTAGTTATAGGATAGAGGACCCCTATAGTTAGGAATAATAGATAATAATAGGGTATAAGAAATGTCACTAGTCCCTAATCTAGATAAAAGCGCAGGCAATTTAGATAATAATAATAGAGCATTACAGAGACGCTATAAGATTACATAAACTAAGCTATATTACCTTAAGAGAACATAAGAGATTCTGCAAATTAAGGCGTAAATTAAGGAGATTAAGGTAAATCTATTATTAGCTAGACCTCCTTAGGGACCTATAATTACCCCTTAAACTTTAACTATAGTCCTACTAGTAGTCTATAGTAACTTAGCAGTAATTACATAGCAAAATAGTCTTATTAAGATATAGAGGAAAATACCTATATATAAAGGGAGTAGCTACCTAGCTAATAAAGCAAAGTAATAATAGATACGTTATATAGCTATAGAATACCCTATAGATAATAGAATAAGAATATAGGCATCTCTATAATAAGATAGCTAGTGGCTAGCTATGTAAGCGCTATTTAACATAGGTGTATAGTTTTTAATAATTTATTCTAAATTATTATTAAAAAAGAATTAGAAGAGTGTAATATAATTAGACTAGAGACTAGAGAGTGTAAGCTAAAAAGTAATTCTATATTAAGGAATCTTAAAAAGGTAAATAAAAGTAAAAGATAGTATAGGATTAGTAAAAGTCTATTAAGTTAGCTACTACATTACTAATATAGGTAAAGGGATAATACTAGGTATAGATTAGATTAAAGAACACTTATCTATAATTATATATTAGGTTTAGGGATTTTAGAGATATCTAGTAACTATAAAATGCCTTTTCTTTACTTATAGTAAGTAGCAAATACATAAGGAGAAAAAACTAGTAGTAGTTATATTATTATTTAGAGTAATAAAGATTAAGCTAATAGTTCTAAAAGAAAGGGATAAAGGTTAATTAGAGAACTTAGCAGTAATAGAAGAATAAATAAATAGTAAAGACACTATAATATTACTAGAATACGCTTACTTATAGTAGAAAAAGCAAGGTATTATAATTATGCTTATTTTAGGAAACGCAAGCAGTAAAGAAGCCACGTTAAATTAGGGTAAGGGTACTAAGCGTCCTATACTAATAATTCTAGATAAATATAAGGAGTTTACAGATATTTTTTCCAAAGAGCTAGCGAGGAAAACACTACCTTAGGGGCCTATATATAATTTAGCTAAGAGAGAGCTATAAGTTCTTAGGGAGCACCTTATAAGTACATAGCTTAAAGGGTAGATTAGAAAATTAGTTAGCCTAGCTAAAGCTCTAATTTTATTTATTCTAAAGAAAGGAGGAAAATTAAGGCTTAACGTGAATTATAGGGGCTTAAATAAGATTATAATTAAGGATAAGGCCCCCTTACCTCTTATTGCTAAAATTCTTAATTAATTAGTAAGTGTAGTTATTTTTATAGTCCTTAATCTTAAAGATATATACTACTAGCTATATATTTACTTAGAAGATAAGTAAAAGATAGCTTTCTATTATTACTATAGCTACTTTAAATATCTTATTATACTATTTAAACTAGTTAACGCACTAGTAACTTTTTAGGAGTATATTAATAATACACTTAAAGGTCTTATTAATAAGACCTGCATTATTTACCTAGATAACACACTAATATATAGTAGCGTAGTTAAGGAGTATATAGATTATATTAAATAAATCCTATATAGGCTTAGAGATATAAGCCTTTTTATTAACCTTATAAAGTGTTAATTTTTAGTTATAAAGGTTAAATTCTTAGGCTTTAAGATATTACTAAGAGGTATTATAATAGATCTAGCAAGGGTTAAAGCAATTATAATATAGCTAATACTATGTAGTGTATTTAATATTTAGTTATTTCTTAGTTTTACTGGATTTTACCGCTATTTTATTAAATAGTATAGTAAAGTTATTATTCTATAAATAGATTACCTTAGAGGGAAGTAACTAGTAATATTTAACCTAAAACCCTATAAGTTAGCAGTGTTTAGAGAACTTTAGTAAAGATTTTAGGAAGCGCTAATTTTAGTATATTTTAACTTACTTATGTTTCTTAGAGTAAAGATAGATATATCTAAATATGCGATTAGGGCTATACTTATAATATTAGTACTAGGTTACTAGTGTTACGTGGCGGAACGCAAGGGTGGCTAATATAAGGCCAGATTCGGACTTTGCTAGAACAGAATTAACTTACTTCTAATATATTACTATACCCCTAACAGTAGCTTGCGTAAGTGAACTTAGTATAACTTTACAATCGTGAATCTATTAGCCTCTCTAACGGATTCGCCCCCTATTATGCTAAACTAGTATATAATAAGTGGTAGTAATTAGAGATTCTTTTATTACGCCCTTCTAGAAACCTAGAAACAAAACCTTATATCTAAAACTAACTGTTTATAACATTAATTTACAGAGTTTTAGCATAACTTCCTAGTTACTAAAAATAAACTACGCCTTATCTACTAGTTTTATACTTTTAACAAACAAAATCTAGGATTTAAGTATTAAAAATAAAAACTTATTAAAATTAGTAAACAAGAAGATTTAAATAAGCTTATAAGATACAAATTTAATAATAGAGTGGCAATAAGACATAAGCATCTAATATAGCAAGAACTACCTATTCACTAGAACCTAATAGATACATAAACAGTGTATCTTGTTTAGAAGCAAGTTAGATCCTATATTCTAAAAGCTAAATCTAAAGGATACCTTAATAAATCCAATAGATTAGAAGGTAGTAAGGCATTAGAGAGGCTATCTAAAGGCACTAATAGCCTAGCTTATAGCACTACTACCACTAAAACTAAGAGAAGCATAGAGAAGGATAAAAATAATAAAGGAAAGGGGATTACTTACTATCCTAAAGATAACACCACTACTTAGTGTATTAAACCCCCTAACTAGATAATAGAGTTATATCTAGAAGACCTATAGCTAGGACCCTTAAGGAACCTACTAGATTAACTAGATCTAGGGGAAATTCATACTATAGTAAGTAAATCTAACACTATAAGGATCCTTTAGGAAGTGTTAGAACAGTAGCAAATTACGTAGTAGGCTATAATAGACCAAATAGTGTTAGGAATAGACTAGCTAGCAATAAGACTAATAACCAAAATTAGAAGCTTATAAAGCGTAAGTGCCTTAGTAGGATTAACACTATTAGCACGAAATACTACCTAGGGAATATTACATCCACCAAACAACTAGGGTTAGTATAATGGCTATTTAGAAGCTAGAGTAGGACTATTAGCATGACTAATATATTTAGAAGCTAGAGCAGGACTATTAGCATAACTAATGTATCCGCAATACTAGCAACCACAATACTAGTAACTGTAGGATTAGTAAGGATTCGTATAGCAATAGGCTAACCCACACTAGATGTAGCAGTAAACCCCGTTTCCCCTAGATTAAGAATAGTATGCTAATCTAGGAACCTAAAGAAAGGTAGATCTAGCGCTTAATTAGGATTAGTATAGCTAACGGATAGAAAATATAGAATAGAATGTAGATTTAACATAGAAAATTATAGATATTAGACACTTTAAGCCTTGTAATAAACTAGAGGAGGCTAATAGAGACCTTATTACGTATAATAGGAAGCAGACTATTTTTTATAATGTTAAATTATAGGTCTAAGCTATTAAAGATTACTTACACCGTGCTAATCCTAGCTAATAGGATATTATTTAGAAAAAGATTTAGATATTATTCTAAGGGGATGTAATAGTATAGTACTAGCAACATCTTAATTTAGGAGAGCGGAATACTATATTTAGTGATATACCTTCTATTTTTAAGGTAGTTTAGAAGGAATTTAGTATTTAGGTTTAGGATATAATAGCGTAGCTTAATAAAGCAGAATACACTAAAGAGAATATTATAAATAAGGTATCCTTTTATAAATTTACGTTAAAAATCTTTTAGTATACTAAGGCAAATAGTAAATTAATAGACTATTAGCTTCTAGTGCGTTTGCGCCTTAAACTATATCTAGGATTACGCTAAATATATCCGGTTCTAACTGTAACTAATATAAGATTAGCCTATGTTACTATAGTAAATAACAAAAGGCAGGATCTATATAATTACCTACATAGCAAAGGTTATCCTATAGCTAGAAAAGGCAAAAGAAAGCTTAAGGTTTACTTTAATAAAGAGATATCTAGTAGTAACTTAGAAGATAAAAAGGATAAAGCTTAAGTAAATTAAAATAGGCTAATAAGAGTACAATTTTAGCTAGGAAATTAATGTTACTAATAGGATAATTAGAATGCCTAAAGATCTTTAGGATTTTTCTAACTAAGGCTATACTAGCGAAATATCTAGATTAAGGGACAAAATTAGCGACTATAGTGGAATAAATCTTAAGAAAAGAGAAGAGAGTAAATAGAGTTTAGCTAGAATTAATAAGATAACCCCTAAAATCATTAGGATAAATAATAACCTTAAGACTTTAGACTATTAGAAAGGATAGGCTAGTTATAGTAGCCTAGGTAATTTTAATATTAGGAGAAATCGCTTACTAAAGAAAAGGAATATACAAACATTATAGTATTTAATAATAATTCTAACACATAATAGTAGGAAATATACCTTTAGGAGTGTAGTTACTATATAGCTAAAGAAAGGGAGATTATAGATAAAGACAGTAGGTAGATCCTAGGATAGGAGTCTAATTTTATTAAGACTTATTTTATAGAAAACACCGCAAAGGAGGTGAATAAGACTAGCATAATAGTAAATCTAACTAGATTAAGTTAACTCATTCTAGGGCAAGTAATTAAAGCTATAGCAAGACTATAGGAAGTTAAGTACAATAGAAAACAAGTAAATATATACTTAAAAATCCCTTTTAAATTTAATAATAAAGGTAAGAGTTATTAAATCTACCTTAATTTAGGAATATTATCAATTTTAGTAAATAAGGCGTGGCTAGAACAAAACAGGTTAAACGTAAAATAGGGAACACAGGAGCCTAAGCCTATGTCTAGAGTTAAGTTAGCCTTTTATATCATAGAATTAGCCACTTTTAATTTTTGTATTCTAGGAACGGCATATAAAACTAAAATTACTAGTTATTTTACGGTTATAGCGGACGTAATACTAAATCTAGGACTAAAGTTATTACTTAGAACAAATTTCCTTTATAAATATAAAGCAAAGATTAATTTTATAAACCCTAAAGTGGTTTTTAGATTAGTTTATAGTATAATAGTACTAGCGGAGATTTTTTAGCTAGCTAATAAAGTACCCTATTAAAGGGTAGTTATAGCGCAGATAGTGTTAATTCCGCTAAAAGGAACTATATATATACTAGTTATATAGAAGATAGTATAGGGGAATTAGGAAATAAGTGTGTACTACATATAGTTATATTTAGAATTTTTCCCTAATGCTTTATTTAATAGATCTAGCTTAGGTTAAATAATTACGCATAATCCCACTAATAAAACTATTATTATTTATAAGCATAAGAAAGTTACGCGACTAACGGTAGCTAGCGAAGTTAATGCTAATTATGTAATTAATAATCCTTTAGCATATTATGCTTATTTTAGCAAGGATATTGTGGAAAAAATAAGAGATATAGATAGGGATAGTAACAAATCTAATAAGGAGAAGGATAAGCTTAACCTAAAGAAGGTTAATATAGGAGTGCTATTATATGGGATTTTATGGCCCGAAGAAATTCTGTATATTATAAACAAATTCAGAGTGCGAGTTACTAATATTAATTATAACGCTACAAGCGAATTTGTTTAGCTCACGGATAAATATGATATTTATTATAATAGAGGTATTATCCCTATGCCTAAAGATTAAAAAATACGGATTAACTTAGTTAATAGATAGTAATATTAAACAAGACTAATCTAGCTGTATAGGCTAGGAGAACAGGATATAAGCAAACTTAACAAAGTATATAATAAACTCTACCTTAAAGGGAAGATATTATATCTAGACAAGCTAGTAGCGATAGTGTATCTAGCGTTTATAGTTTAGTAAGAAACTAGCTAGGAAAGGAAAGGAAGAGTTATAGTTAATATAAGACTACTTAATAATATAGCTATACTAGATATTTACCCCCTGCTAGACTAAAGCGATATTATAGATAATACTTATAGTAAGAAGGTTTTTTCTCTCTTTAATAAAATGGGATTTTTCTACTAACTGCTAATTAGAAAAGACCACTAAGCCTGTATAGTAGTGATATTAAATTAGGGTCTTAAAGCATTAAATGTGGCACTAATAGGTTTTAAAAATTCCCCTGCCTTTACTTAACAATTTATAGATTAACTCTTTTAGAAGTATAAGCACTTTATTTGTATTTATATTAATAATATTATCGTGTTTTTAGATAGTATTAAGGAATATTTAAAGCATCTAGATATTATACTTAAGATCCTTAAAGAAAATAGGATAATAATTGTAGCTAAGAAGTCTTTTATTAGTTACCCCGCTATTTAATTACTTAGTTTTATTATTAATAGCAATAGAATTATTAACATAAATAATAGGCTAAAAGCGTTTTAAAAAATAATCTTCCTAACTAACCTATTAAGTCTCAAAACCTTTATTAGAATAGCCGGATTTCTTCGCAATAGAATTCCGTGGTTTAACATATAGATCTAACCATTATAGGCATAGAAGATAGCATTATTAAAGGAATTCTATAAAAAAGACAAAAAAATCACTAGGATCTTAAAACTAATATAGAAAAGGAAGACATAGTAAAAGATATTTTTGCTAATAGAGGATAAGAAAAAGGCTTTTAAAGATATTAAAGCATTTCTAATTAAGAAATAGACCCTATAGCACTATAATCTAAGTAAGCCACTTTTCCTTAAAATTAATACCTATAAGGAAGGATTCAGACTATATGCCTTCTAATTATAAGAGGAATAGGATAGCTAAAGTATTCCTAGAAGAGATATTAAGAATAACTAGATATAGCTAATTCTATTCCTCTTAAGGGCAATATTAAGCCTTAAGAAATGCTATAGCTTAACTAAGGCAGAAGTAGCCGTAATTATATAAAGCATTAGAAAGCTAAGAAAGATAGTCTAATCTAATAACATTATAGTTAATATTTTAACTAATTATTCCCTAGTAAAGGGGATTATTAAGTACATATTATTATTCACAATAGATTTAGACAAAGCTAATCTAAAACTAGCTAAAGTTACAAATTACCTATTATAATTTAATCTAAAGGTAACGTATATACTAGGAGTGCTAAACGTTATACTAGATACGCTTTTAAGATTACTAGTAGAGGTAATGTACAGGGAGGCAGCGTAGAATAGCCACTATAATAAATTAGATATAAGTGCGTATTTTATCGCGGAGGAATATATTACTACTATAATTATAGATAATAACCTTAAGGCTAGGATTATCTAGGGGTATTAGTCTAATTAAAAATTTAGCTAGATTATTATAGCTATAAGAGCATACTAAGAAAGGCAAGTAGTAAAAAACGCTAGAATTAGACTAAAAATTCCTTTATATAGATAGGATCTACGCGAGGATAGTCTGTTATATTACTATAGTGGAGATAGATTTTTCCATCTCTATATTCCTATAACAGAGGTTAAATCCATACTATAATTAGTTTATAATAAACATTAATATTTTAGAATCGCTAGGATAGTAGCAGAGCTCTAATTAGTTTGTTTTCTATGTATAAGCTAATAGATTTAAGACTATATAGCCTATTATACGGTATGCTAGGAGAATATAATTAACCGTTCTAAACTACTAGGAGAATTACAACCCTTGTAGTTAAAACTAACACCTTTTTATATAATTTTACTTAATTTTATCACAGATATACTAGAGGTATTATTTGCTAATACAATGTAGCAGATAGAAGGATATATAATATATAACTTATTATATCTAGTGAATTGCCTTTTTAGCAAAAGAACCCTTCTAATACTAGGATATACTATATATCTAGCGGAAATCTAGGCAGAATTACTCCTTTATGCCCTATATATTATAGACTAGGGATTACTAAGGCAAATTATTAGCAATAGAGATCCTAAATTTATATCTAATATATAGAAAGAAATATTTAGGCATGTAAGAGTTAGACTTCTTATAGGCATAGTGTATTACCCTTAAATAGATAGAATAGCAAAGAGGAAAAATTAGATAGTAATAATCGCAATATAATATTATATAGTAATAGACCTAGATATAGCGTAAACATTACTACTCCTAGCACTATAATATTAACTAAATAACACTATAGCGGCAAGTATAGGATAGGCTCCTAATAAGCTATTATATAGATTCTGTCCTTTAAGCATTATTAACCTTCTCTCTCTAAATAACATAATTAACACTAGAGCTAGCGCAAATAATATAGTAGTGCTACAAAAGCTATACTAGCATAAGGCTTAATTAGTAATTACAATAGCGGCTGCCCTCACTAAGATTTAGTATAATAACCACTATAAACTAGTTAATATTAACGTAGGAAATATAGTTTATCTATAATTATATAAGGGGTATAAATTACCTAGGAAGCCTAAGAAAAAATAGTTACTGTAGAAGGCAGGGCTATATAAGGTACTAGAAAAGGTAAACCTATTAGCATATTAATTAGATTTCCCCCTAGATTTGTAAGTCTATTTAGTGGTATTAGTTACATAGATCTAGAAGCTAGCGTAAGGAGAGGATCTATTTAGTAGGGAAGAACTAGCTCTGCCGCTAATTATATTTAATAATCCGGAGGAGGCGGATTACTAGGAAATCAAATAAATCTATAGGCATTGCATTAAGATCTTTAAATAAAATAAGACTATAAAAGTGAAATTCCTTATCTAATAGAAGGGATTTATAGCTAAAGATAACTAATAGATAAGTAAAAGTAAGATATAAGTTAATGTGGCTAAGATAGTAGAAGACTATCTTAAGAAAAACCTGGTTAATTAGTAAAAAGAATATATAAAGAAAGGTCTTAATTTGCCTATAAAATAGTAATAGTAAAGGAAGAAAGGTAATAGTAAGCTATTAGATTTAATAGGCTAGATTAAAGCTATTAGACTCTTTTATATATATTACCTTTTTGCGCTAACTAAAAGAGAGCCCCCTTACTTAAACCTTATATTATCCCTAAAACCACCATAAGGTTAGCGTAGTTAAATCTAGTAGGAGCGTAGTTAAATTTATTTCTAGCCCTATTTTTGCTTAATAGCACTTAACTCTAAAGATAATAGTATAAATAACAGAGAGTTCTAAAAACTATAGCATATAGAACTAAACTACCTATAAGAAATATAGAATTATAATAACTATAAGAACTACTAAGTAAAAAACAAAACTATTATACTAGAAGTTAAATATAAGTTTTATAGATATTATATAAATCTATATTTTAATTAAGGAGCTATACTAGATTTTGTTCTCTTTAATAACAAGGTATATATATATAACTAAATAATTTATAAGTAAATAAGGGTAGCATATCTATGTATTTAGATCCTAGCTATAATAGAATAAAATTAGATATTAGGGGAACTAATAGTTACTAACTTAGCATAGTAATAATCTATAACTAATAGGGAAAGAATTAAATATATCTAGTAGATTAATAAGCTTTTAGCGAAACTAGGGACTATAACCTATTATAAGAATATAAAGTTTTTTAAATGCTATTTAAATTAAGTAAAATAACGTAATTAGCTATAAAAATATTTACGCCCTATGTAACAAATTATATAATTATAGCAGCAGCAGCACTTAGATAAACTAAGAATAAGATAAGATAAGGTAAACACACTATTATAACTAGTAAAGGGGTGCGATAAAAACATTAGTTAAGTAGCTAAGGTTATTTAAAAGATAGTTAAAACTAAGGAATAAGGTAATAATAATAATAATAATTATATAAGTAAAGCGTTAGATTTAGATACAAAGTAGGAGAAGCGCAAATAAGCAATAAAAGAGTTAATTAAAGATAATTATATAAGAGCTATAAGGAGAGAGTAGTTAAAGTAAGTAGAAGTAAAGTTAAAAGGCAATAAATCTATTAGTATACTAAATAAAGAAAGCATTAAGGTAGTAAGAGTTAATCTAATATAGTTAAGGGTAGAATCTCCTAAATTAAAATTAGAATTACCTAAACTAGGATTAGAACTTAAACTTAATAAGGATAGCGGTTTTAAAAGCGAAAATAATAAGGATATTAATAAGATACCTGTAGAATTTCTTATTAGACTATTATAGGTTTATATGTAAATAGTAGAGCTTAACTTTAAACTATTATATCTTAGATTTAGAAAGCTAGGATCTAGAATTAACACTTAAATACTAATACCTAATATTAGCGTAGTAGCATATAAGAGAGTAAGGGAGGAGTTTAATACTATATATAAAGGAAAAAGCATTAAAGGAGTTAACTTTAGTAAATTTAGATATACTATATTAGGTTATAAAAATAGTAATTAGGATATTAAATATATAATCTAGGCCTATATATATAAATTTGCCCTTAAAGGGGCTACTATAGTATCTAGTGGATTAGAAGTTAACTTAAAGGATATGTATTTTATATTATAGTAAAATATAGTTATATAAATTTTTGCTATATTTAAAGAATAAAAGGCTATATTAATTGCAAAGTAAGTAGCAGTAAAATAGATAGGAAAGAGAGTACTTTAGACTATAGTTAATCTAATAGAGTGTAGAGTAACTAGAAGAGCGAAGAATTAGGTAAAAATAGCAGCAGTAGTATTCTATAATAGTGTAATAGTTAAATATAGATAGCAAATAGCCACTTATAATAGCATATTATCTCTGCCACTATAAGCTAACCTTTTAGCTCTTTATTTTGCAGATAAATATAGCGTAGTAAATACTATAATTACAGGTGTATTAGCTAGCATTAGTTAAGTAGATTTACTCTATATTAGTATAGAGAAAGAGTTAGTGCAAAAATTATCTAAATTAAAATAAGATAAAGAGAGAATTTAATAGTATAAGAAAAGTAAGATTAATAACTTAGTTAATTAAGTTAATAACCTTATTAATTAAGTTAGTAAAGTTAAAAAGGATTTTAATGTAATTAAGGAGCAAGTAAAAATAGCGTATATAGTCACTAAAGGTATATTAAAGGATATTTATAATTTAGTGGAATTAATAGAAAAGGAGTTAGAAAGGTTCTAGAATAAGTTTAAATAAATTATAGATATATTAATAGCCTAGAAAGAGAAGATCTTAAACTTTAAGTTAGGTAGAATATTAATTAATATTAATAAATAACTTAAGACTTTAAAATAGGATATAGTTAAGAGAACTAAATTTAAAAAGAAAATAGCGGAATTAGTATCTATAGTAATAGGAATATTAAAAGAAATATAAGCTTAGGATATAAAGATTAAGAACCTTATAAATAAGTAGAAAAGGTTTAAGGAGGATAGTAAGAAAATAAATTTAGCTCTAGTAAGGCTAATTCTAGTAATTAAAACCCTAGAAACACAAAATTAGGTAACCCTAGCTCTAGAGACACTAGCGCGAACACTAGTTCTAGTAACACTATTTTTAGGCAAAACTAATAAGTATTAAGGCAAATCACGTTAGGGAACACTAAAAATAGGTAATAAGTAACCTTATAGTGGGATAAGACCTCTAGTAAGACTAAGTAAGAAGCCTAAATTACTAGGAAAGCCTAGTCTAAAGATAGCTTAGATAGATATTTAACAAACAACGCTAGATACGCTTATAGCACAGGAAATAAGTAAAACATTGCTAATATTATTAGGAAAAAGGATAATAAGAATATTAAGATAAATATTACCTATTATACGCATATTAATTACTAAGGTAACTAAGCTACGAATTAAGGAGGATAAATTTGCTAGATTACTAGATTAAAGGAATGGATTTAGATATTAAGGCATAGAGTTAGAATATAGTACATAGTAAGATAGGAAGTTAGGATTTAGACTAAGTATAAGATTAGAAGGGATAAGGGAATAGAGGAATTTAATATTTTACTAAAAGAAAACAATAAAATATAATAAAGATTAGGTGCTTAATATTAGATAGAAAGAATATATTATTTAATATAATAGTTTATAAGTGTAAGAGAGGAATTATAATTGTGGTAAGGGATATGCTAAGTCTGTTTTTCCCTTTATGCAAATTTAATAGAAGTTTTTTTAATAAGCTTAGCTAGATAGAGGCTAAATCTAGTTATAGTTTAAGTAATAATAACTAGGATAGTTGTCTTTTTAGCGTGCCTAGCACTTATTACGTGGCGGAACGCAAGGGTGGCTAATATAAGGCTAGATTTGGACTTTGCTAGAATAGAATTAACTTACTTCTAATATATTACTATACCCCTAATAGTAGCTTATGTAAGTAAACTTAGTACGACTTTACAATCACGAATCCGTTAGCCCCTCTGACGGATTCGCCCCCTATCGTGCCAAACCAGCACGTAACAACTAGCACCTAGTTACGTTTATATTAAGGAAAATAACTAACACTAAATTACACTACGTAATACCTAATAGCGAATTATTAGCTATTTAAGAGGCTTTTTAGGCCTGGAGACATTACCTTACCTATTTAGCTTATATAATTAAGGTTATTATAGACTATTTAAACTATAAGTACCTAGCTATAAAGCCTAAGCTTACTAGTAAGTAAGTAACTACACTTAATAAGCTTTATTTATTTAACTTTAAGATTATATATTATATAGGGAAATTAAATCCTACTAATCCCCTATTAAGAAGACTAGATTATATAAGTAAGATAAGAAAAGCAAAAGTAATAACTATATAGCTCCTTACCTTTTTATCTAAATTTATAAATACTAAGTAATAGGAATACTATAGTAACACTACTAACGCTATAGGTTCTATAAAAACATTATTTAGTGTAACTAATAGTTAGTTATAAAGACACTATAATAATACTATTAATATCTAGGGTTTTAAAAAATCATAACTTAACTATATTTTTAAGGAACCTAATAATCTAGATACACTTAGAAGAGGTGTATTAGTAAGGTTATTTAATACTTTTTTTTAGTAAGTAATAAGGTAGCTATAGTAGTACTACTAGCACCTAGTTTATATTACGTTTATCGCTTAGCTATTTTAATTTTCCTATTAGACTAGCTACTACTAAAAGGGGTAAACTAGCATAGGTAGTTACTAGCAAGTAGTAAGGGTGCCTCTTAAAACCGTTACTTATCTGTTTCCCTATAAGACTAAAGGCATCTAGCAAACTAATTACTTATAGAGATATTATAGCTAGGATCTAATCTATTTAAAGAACCTCTTCTAAGTTTAACTCTAGCTTTCTAGAAAGGAGCTTAGAATTAGAAGCCCTAATTTAAGTCTTATTATATAAAGCGTAGCAAGGTAATAACTTTACTATAGGTTAATTAAAGTTGCTTAAAAGCAGCGATTTAGTAGTATTATAGATATAGTCTATAGGACCCTCTAAGCTATTAATGTTTAAGAATTATGTTTTTATCCCTTAGGGAATAAAAAAAAGAAGTTACTTAAAAGCAGCGATTTAGTAGCATCCTAGATATAGTCTATTAGACCCTCTAAGCTATTAATGTTTAAGAATTATATTTTTATCTCTCTAAGAATAGGAAAAGAAATTTTATTGCTAACTTATAATAACCCTACTACTAGGCATTAAGGAGTAAGTAAGACTCTTTATTAAATTATAAACTAATATTATTAGCTAATAATAAGGAAAGATATAAAGGTATATACATCACAAACTATATGGCAAGCTAGCTACGCTACTAGTGCCTAATTGCCCTTTTTAAGAATTATTAATACATTTTATTACTAGGCTTCCACTAGTAAAAGACTTAAACTAGACTTATAATATAATTTTAGTTATTATTAATTATTTTATAAAATATAGTATTTATATTCCTATTTTAACGTAACTATCTAGCGATAGGCTAGTAACTATGTTCTTAGAATATGTTTTTAGAGACTATAGAGCTTTAAAAGGTATTATAATAGACTAAGGTTCTATATTTACTAGTGGTTTCTAGATAACTTTCTATTACCTTCTTATAACTAAGCGGCTATTAAGCATCGCTTTTTATCCCTAGATAAATAGCTAGATAGAACGTCTAAACTAGGTTTTAGAGCATTATTTAAGGGCTTTTACTTATGCTAAATTATAATTCGTAAGTTAATGCGAGGTTATTATAAGATAATTATAATTCGTAAGTTAATGTAAGGTTATTACGAAATAATCACGATTCGTAAGTTAATACAAGGTTATTACAAAATAATTATAATTTGCAAGTTAATGTAAGGTCATTACAAAATAATTACGATTTGCAAGTTAATGCAAGGTTATTACGAAATCACGGTTTATAAGTTATTATAATAGGAAGTTAGAAAACAAAGTTAAATTACTTAATCTATTACATAGCTACTAAGCACCTACTCCTCTATAATAGAGTTAGCTATAGTAACTACTATTTCCTTAGTAGTAGTAGTAGCTATAGTAGCTAAGGGGGCAGAGGCCCTAGGAGTATCTTTATTATTAAAATCCCTCTCTTTATATATATAGACCTAAAGTTTACTAAGGAGCTTAATAGGACTAATATAAGTAAGTAAATTAGTAGTATTAGGTATAAACTACTAGTAAGTTAGTTAAGCATTAGCTATATATATTAAGAAAGCTTACTATTAGGATATTCTAGGCTATAAAGTAAAGAGAGTTTAAAATATTAATCTATATCTTAAGGTTTATAGTATTACTTAGTAGCGCTATTATAGTATATTTATTATATTTTACTTTATAAGTAATATTAGTTGTTACGTGCTGGTTTGGCACGATAGGGGGCGAATCCGTTAGAGGGGCTAACGGATTCGCAATCGTAAAGTCATACTAAGTTCACTTGTATAAGCTACTATTAGGGGTATAGTAAGATATTAGAAGTAAGTTAATTCTATTCTAGCAAAGTCTAAATCTAGCCTTATATTAGCTACCCTTACGTTCTGCTATGTAATAAGTGCTAGGCACGCTAAAAAGATAACTATCCTAGTTATTATTACTTAAACTATTGTTAAAAATACATAAGGCTTTGTAATCCTAGGTGCAGATGGATCGGTCCACTCTTTTGAATTTAACAGGTTATGAGCCCGGTAGCGCAGTGGTTATAGCCTACTGCAGCGTAGCTTACGCTTTTAGCTTACCACAGTGGAGCACTGCTCTGCGAGGCAAGGTTACGAGTTCGAACCCTGCCGAAATAACTGAAAAATTTCAATTGCTAGT